>JAADVY010000098.1:0-30918 GCA_023336035.1 Pythium plurisporium
CGAGAACGCTCAAAGCATTAACCCCTACTTTGCGCTTGACGCCAGTGCTCTCGAGTGCGTTGAGCTAGCCCTCCAAACCAATCGAGTGCTCCGCGACTTGCAATTGGTGATACAAGAGGACGTGCCGCAAGAGTTTCAAGATGCCGTGCTCAAACACAATGGTGACATCCTGATCTGCACGAAGCCTGACCCTGACCACAATGCACGGAAGGTAGCATTTATGGGGGCCATTCAAAGTGCAGATACCAACAGCGCTCTGAGCGGGCTTGATGCTTTGAGCGTCCAATTGATATTCGACTTTTGCCAGCCGTACGAGATACGTCGCATTCAGCTCGAAACAATCAATCCTGTTTGATGATCGCTCTATTAAGGCTTGTTTGCACCACGAATGCTGAGACCTACGAGTTCTTGCTTGCTTGCGTCGCAAGCTTGAGGACATTCAGTTCTGACGTTTATCGACGTAAGCTGCCACTTGACGTGCCACGGCTGTTGTGATGGAGACCCCAACAACCAAAAAAGACGGTACAATCCACACATACCTCATCAAATCGAAGGCAAAGAAGACCATATGCACACAGGGACAGTGCAATTAAGACTTCGCGGAACACCACTAGTCCTCGTGCCGGACAGAAATAAATCTACAACCCGAAGGTACCTCTTTGTCGAACATACCAAACTTCGGTCTCTCTCATAGACAATGATCGCGAAGCGAGTGCATCCGTGTGTAGATATCCTTCAATCGTGGACGCTATCCTGTGTCCAAGCAGACATCGTCACAGCGTTTAGTCGTCGGCAAAAGCATACACAAGCGCGATCGCTGTGTGTCCGCAACGGATTCATGTCCGCGGTTTGGCACCGCTCAGTCCAGATTCGTGCGCTGTACCAATTCAGATTGTTCTTTGAACGTTGCCAGCTAAACTTCTCGCAGGAAAAGCCCGTCGAAGATCGAGCGGACTTGTTGAAAAGGGCGTCCACGAAGTCGATCAAGGCTGTGATTGCTCAACCTAATCTTGCTGACGTTCACCTTCGATCAATGATTGGCCAATTTCAAAAATATTTCAGCCAATCCAAGGGATTTATCCCAGCGACAATCACTCCCAGTGCGGCAAAGTTGCCATCCTGCAATCCACGCCCACCAACGGGAAGCTCGCCCACTTCATCCGCCATGGTCGGTCACGGCGATGAGCCGCCATCGCGGCCCACCCGAGTGACATCTCTATCCTCTGCGACTGGTAGTGGAAGAACGACGGCGCCTGCTGCTCCATCGCAGGCGCCGCCGCCGTCGGGACTCTCGGCAAAAGCGATCGCGACACTTCTCGCGCCGTGGATGGACGTCTTCCTCACGGAGTTCGAGTGCGTGGACCATGAACGTGACAAGACCACAGAAGTCACAGGCTTTGTCAACGTCATAGCGAAGCTGACAGGTGGACCGGAATGCTCGACGACAAGTAGCTACGCTCCATCAGCTGACGCGAAGTACGCGCGAAAGAGTACCCGACGTGTCTGGGAAGCGATGCAGTTGCTTGACCTCGCGGTGGCGATCGACTCTCGTGTATTGATGGCCCTGAACAAGTTCAAGCTTGTGGAGAAAACGTCGTGGCGCGTCAAGAAGAATTTGACGCACGAAGTATGCACCTTGCGATTCGTGTTGTCGCTGCATAGTTTGAACACGAGAATGCTCCACAAGTACATTGGCGAGCGCTTCTTCAAGAATCCCCTGGCAGATCCTGCGTCTCACGCAAAATATCTTGGAGTTCGACGTCAGTTGATGTCAGAAGCGAAGCGCCGTTGTGTACAAACTCGCCTCGCGCAGCCCCTTGAGGTTTCGTTCAAGATCACAATGCCCAACGGGCCCCTCGAGCCTTCGACGACACTCGAAGCGGAAGATTTCTTTACACATTTGACCGACTTCGTAGTCCAGATTCGGCTCTTCCAGAAAACTGGCAACCTGTTTCTTGCTCCCGCGCGACGGCTACGCATTGGTTATATCGAGTTGAAGGACTGGGGAGGCCTAGTCATCACCGAGCATGTCGTGAGAGCGGTCGAAAGACTGATGCGGAAGTCTAAGGGTCTAGTGATCTGCAAGTCGGTGACTTTGGACCCAAGAACTATCGCCTGTAATGAGGACGACCTGACTGCGTACGTGAATGCTTTCGAGTCTGATTTAGCGGTCACTCTGGGTGGTCACCATTGCCTTCTCAAGGGTTTCCGTTTGGATACGTACGGAGAAGATCGACGCAAAAACATCGAAACGATTCTGCGTGCTGTGTCCCGATGCCGCTATCTTCGCGTTCTCAACATCGGCCCGATGCTTTTGAGATTTGGCGAAACTTGCAATCGGAGAGTTTTCTGGTATCATTTGGTGACGGGAGTGCTTTCTGGAGAGCACTCATCTGCCCTGCAGAAGATCAAGATCGACGCCGATCATGACGGCCTCTTCTATTTGGATGACCAAGATGCATCATTCATTCGAAGTGCACGAGAGCAAGTGGGGGATCGACTCCGTGAAGTTGAGGAGCTCGAAATGGACGTTGAGAACGTCGACGCATCCGCGCTGATAGAGCTTACCGGCCTGACGCGCGGGATGAAGGTATTCAAACTACAGAGCAGCTTCTGCGACCCCTTCGACTCATTGACGGTGTATCGCACACTCCAGCATTGCCCCGCAGTTCAGAAATTGCAGATTGGTGGGATCCGGGTGGACTCGATGAAAGTTTTTGTCGATTTCTGCGAGTGGAGAGCAGCCTCGGGGGCTGGTGTTGACTCCTTGACCATCTCTGATCTCTACATTTCAAACGAGTCGAGCATTGCGCTATTCTTCCGTGCACTTGGAAACCCAAACAGCGCGTTTGCGAATCGTCTCACTGCTCTCGTCATGTTCGAGTATTCTCGCTGCTGGAACCCATTCTTCGCTCTCGACGCGAGCTGTCTCAAAGTCATTGATTCTGTGCTCAGAACCAATCGAGTGCTTCAAACCTTGCACTTGGTTGTTCGCGAGGATGTACCTGAAAATCTCAAAGACGTCATCCTCAGCCATAACGGTGCAATAGTTCTCTGCACCAAATCACGACCGGATCACAACCGAAGGAAGGCTGCCTTTTTGAGTGCCATTCGGTGTGCACCGAGACATGATGCTGTACGTCGTCTCGACACATACACGCTGCTTTTGATTTTTGCTTTCAGTCATCCGTACGTCACTCGCGACGTTCAAGTGGCGACACGTGGACCCCCGTAGTCAAGAATGAGAATGGACTCGATTCCCTAGAAAGTCCTGATTGTGTACGTTCTCGACTTCAGTTCAATGTGATGCGTCGCGTGACTGAGATATGATGAATTGCTGATGTTTTGACACCAGGTGATTGAAGCACCAAAACGCCCGGTGACAGAAGTACCGTCGAGAAGTCTATTTGATCCAGTGCTATACCGTGAGCAGCTCGGATGGATACCGGCAAGCCAAATTCAGAAGAGAGGGCCGATCTTGGTGTGGCAGCGAGTATTCGCTTCTACAAGTTCACGATCTGCGAGCGAATGATCACCGAGTCTTTGCGAAGAAGAAAAAGTAAGCGATGAGAGTCACAAGTAGAGGGACAGACACGAGTACTCAGCGAGCAAAGCGCACAGCACAGGAAGAATCTCAATAGAGATATTCTGCTCTCGTTCATTGCATGCCGCTGACGCGATCATGTAGGTGTGTATCGAGCCGTCCATTAGTCATGAACCACAACAGCTTTCCTGTATGTCCACACTAGAGGGGTACCGTTCAAATGCGTCATTGTTGATGGAAAGTGTATTTAGTCTATTTTCACGGGAGGTTAGTACCCAGCGCCTAATGTTAAGTGCACTGTACGACACCAACGCACAGGACCCCCATTCACGATGGGGGGACACCGTACACCTCCCGCTCCAATATGCACATAACTAATGGAACAGCGCGTGGCGGCACGCGAGCGCGGCAGTCGCTTACAGGCCCTTGGACTTGTTGACGACGTTCTCGTGGCGCGTGGCGAACCAGCGGCGGTGCGACTGCCAGTTGGCACCGACGTTCTCGTCGTACTTGAGCGAGTTGGTGCGCGAGGCCTTGTTCCAGTTGACGTCCGGGTGGCCCGTCAGGTAGCGCACGCACTGGAACGTGCAGAGGCCCGTGGCGAGCACGCACGTGACGAGCACCGGGTAGGTGCCCTTGTCACCGAGCCAGCGCTTGGCAGTCGAGGCACGAGCAGCAGGGATCATCTCTTGAGTTCTTGGGGGGAGGAAGGAGGCTTGGTGACTGGAATGGGGATTTCCGAATGAGGCTGCTCGACGGAGGTTTCGGCCCGCAAAAAGAGGGGGAGGAAGGGGAGGGGAGGGCCGACGCGGACCACAGGACGGACCACTTGGCTTGTCCCTCCGGGGCCACAAAACGTGCTGACGTCAGACAGTTTCCAGGAAGCATACCCTGTTGAATTCGTTGTTGACGGAATCTGGTTTGAGCACATTTCTAACTGTGATATTCGATGCATGTCGCGTGACGCGTCGGTTCTGATTGGCTGCACGTCGGCGTGGTCACGTCTAGCAATGTCTTCCCGCCCCCTGTCGCTCCGTGATGCCTGGGATGGAACCGGATACACCCACACACAACCAGATTCGCCTCATGGAGGTCGAAACGGTTACGTTTGGGCCACTGGAGAAATGGGTGGATGACGTCGGCAGATAAGTCGCATCGGACGGCAGACGGTAACACTCGGAGGATATGGTGGGGCTGGGTCTATGTGGTCGGTCGCCTATGGGGATGGGGGAAATCCAATGAGGGAATGATGACGTGGGAAGAATGAGCAGACGAAGTGCGTGGCAGGGAGAGAGGGGAGGTGGCTTTTGATATGGCCCATACCAGATGCGATACGGATATGGGTGGTGGCGATGAAGGGGTACGATTCACCATGAGCTGAAGAAGAGGATATGTACCCGTATGGTGGATGGCAGTAACCAACATGCGGCAGCAAAATTCCCATGGGATCAAGATGGAGAAAAAGATCGCGACCATGGAGGGGCAATGCTGCGTGTTAAACCACCATCTCCCATGCTCGAGCAGGTGCAGCTCTATGCAGCAGGAACGCGGCGTTTAACAAAGTGTGCTTTTTCGACCACCAGGCTGTTTAACGCTGCGTGTCTATCGACCCCACGGTCTAACGACACCATCGCTGCAAAGACACGAGCCACAATTTCGTCAAGGGAGTAGTATGGGATATTCTTCCAGTGCGACTAACCGTACAAGGGTACAATATGGGAATCTCGATCATGCGAGTGCCGGGCCGACCACGGCGTCGGATTCTTTCGTCTCGACGACCAGCGTCACGCGATTCCGCTTGGCCTCCGCCTCCTCCCCCGCCTCCTCCTCCTCCTCCTCCTCGTCGACCCCTCGCTCCTGTGCGAGCAGCGCCAGCACGCGTTTCTTCTCGGCGTCGATGATCTCCTGCTCGTACTTCTCATGGCTCATGAACAGCAGCGGAAACATGCCGAGAATACAGCCGACGGTGATGCCTCCCGCGGACGCGATAAAGTTGCACCAGTGCGTGATGCTCATGCGGGCCTGCGCGCGCGAGAGCAGCGGGTCGGGAATGCCCACGCGGCGCACAAACGACTCGATCACGCCGCCGAGACTCAGCCCCACGACGTTGGCGAACGTGTTGCCCAGCGCCGCGGCACAGAGCATCGACAGGTGGTACGCCTCGTGGAAATGGTCCTCGATGAGATCCCCCGCGGCGAGCATGATGATGTTGTCGACAAAGCCAAAACCGACGAACGGGATCGCCGAGCCGAGCATCACGAGCTTGAGCTGGTAGGTGGACGGGCGAAGGGTCGAGTCGTGCTCGGCGTGGGAGCGAGGCACCTTGAGGCTGAAACGAGAGGTCAAGAACGTGCGGAACTCATGGGGCGTGAGCACGCCGTCGCGGTCCTTGTCGGCCTCGCGGAAGAAGAGCTCGACGTCGTCGTTGAACGAACGGTTGCGTTGCACGACGCGCGCGACGGCGCGGTACCGCTGGTCGAGCGACAGTGCGTGGAATTGCTGCACGACCGAGCTCACAAGGTCTTTGCGAGAGCCGTGGCGTGGCGGTCGCTTCATGCCCATACCCGTGGCCGAGGCCGTCGGCAGGGCTCGGGTCGAACGCTTGCGCACACGGGAGGTCGTGATCGCTCGTCGAAAGAGCCGCATGGTGCGAAAAGAGAGAGAGGAGTCCACTCGCCTCACAACGGACAGGTTCCGAAGTGGTTCTCCAACGTTGATCCCCGGATGCGAAGGAGGAAGAACTCATGGTGGAGGGCGTGTGCTATTTTGCTGTGAAGAGGATCTTTCCGACGGGATAAGATTCTGTCTGCGTGACGCCGCACGGAAGATAGCAAGCGACTGGTTTGAGTCATTTGGGATATCAATGGGAACGTTCTACGGATGGCCAAGTTGGGTAAAGATAGCTACCGGCATGTTGAAGTGACGCAGGTCGTATTTGCGGAAGGCAGAGTTTATTGTCTCAATATAACTCGCGGCCGCGTGAGGCTCACGTGCTCTGTGTCGCGGTGCTTTGTTTTGCGGGTGTGTTGGGTAGATCCAGGTCTGTCTGAACGCGAGCAGTCACCATGAAAACTCTTGCAGCTGTGCCCGCGCCGAAAGATGCGGTAAGCCATGCTTTCATCGTTCATCGCTCGATGCGATGCTCATGAGTGCTGCGAGTAGGAGTACCCACACGTACCCACACCTAAAGAGCTCGAGTTGTCACGCCAAGTGGTCGATCTGCAGCAAGAGAAAGATGCAATCGAACTCAGGCTCATGGCCCAGATCCAGGACCTCGAGTCACAGAACCACAAGTGCGTAGTACGTTCACGCCCGATTTCCATCCGACGATGCTTTCAAGAAATGGAGCTCACTTGGTCCCAACCCTTAATTCTGACAGGCTGCAAGTACGGATCCATGACCAGTCACAGCAACTTCAGGCGACCAAGCGTGAGCAGATGCACCGTGAGCAAGAAGCGATTGAAGGCGAGCGATCATTGTGGAAACAGAAAGTGGAGGATCTGCAGCGCGAGCTTGATCAAGAAAAGAACGACAAGGAGGCTCAGAAACGGTGGCGTTCGAAATTTACGGAGGTCTCAACTAGCCAGCAGCCAAACGAGGGTGGCGCCAATGAGACTGCAGTTGACCCTCTTGAAGATACGTTGGCCAAGTTCGCGCAGAGTATCGCGTTGCTACCAGCTCGTCTGGCCCCGAAAGCGGCTCAGGCAGGTGTGTTGCCATTTCAAGTGCACTTGCTGCGCGAAAATTTCAGCGACGTCGTCACTGGATCGGTGCTGCTTGCGTTGGTTCATTTGGCGATCTATCGCAACCCCAAGCGAGTCAGTCGATACTCGCCGCCGCCGGTGCTATCAGCGCGAGCGGAAACGGCAGTGAATGTCAAAGACGAGATCATCAAGGCCGGCGCGGCCGCGCCGCTTGCCCATATTCTCGAAAAAGTGCGCAACCAGCGCGTGCTCACTGAGGCCGCTCGGCTGTGTGCAGCGCTGAGTGGCTTTGTTCCTAACAAGCGAGTTCTCGCGGCAAAGAACGTTGTGCGGTTCCTGGTAAATATCCTTGTACCGGGGTCGCTAGCACGCAGTTTGATCACACCCGAGGATGACCACGGCGATGACATCCTTCTCGACACCGAGCGCATGCAGAAAATCCCGATTGAGATTGTCCCCGAGCTCCAGCGATTCGCTCTCTCCGCACTCGTCAATTTATCCCACGGTTTGTGAACAACTCGTTTCCTCTTCGTGTGTCTCGATGTACCATATTCACGATCGTCGTGATGTTTGTACAGACTCGGAAATCATCCGCTCACAGGTTGTCAATTTTCACTTTGTCCCGACCGTTGTGCGCTACCTCCGTGAGAGTGGCGACGTCTTCGTACAGATTGAAGCGGCCAAGCTACTCGGCAACCTTGCATACAACCATGTGGTCAATCAGAGCGCGATCTTGACGGCCGAGGCAGACGCTTGGCTTACGAGACGACTGACCGCCGAGAGCCTCGCCAAGTGCCGTGGACTCGTTCGTGCGTGTGCGATTGGAGTCGGCAACCTCGCGTACACTTCTGTGAGCCAGCTCTCCATTGGCTACGGCGACGCGATGACCTACTTGCTGCAACTTCTCGTCGACACGACCGACCCGCTCGTGGTCGAGACGGCTGCAGTCGTATTGAGTGGGATGTGTCACTTGAGTCCTCTCAACAAGGGTCGTGCAGTCGCTCAAAATGGTCTTCAAGTCTTGCTCTACGTCATTAGCAAAAGCAGTCGATATGGCAACGACGAGGATGCTCTCATCGCAACTCTCGAATGCTTTTGTGTGCTCGCTCGACCCAAACCAGCTCGCTCGCGAGTCCTCGAGCTTGATGGCCACTTGCCGATTTGTCAACTGTGCAGAAAAACGAAGAGCCGACCGCTGCTCGTGGCAAGTGGTATGGCATTGTCGGTGCTGATCCCGCCTCCGCTCGAGCGTCGATTGCTGCTGACCGACAGTAAAGAAAGCAAACTAGAGACGGGAGGCATTGGTCTCTCGTCGCTCAAGCGTGTGAGGCACACTGCGTTTGGGAAGGAACGGTCGTCTTTGGTGCCTCTGTGGTTGGACCACGCGATCGCACGACTCACCCGCTACGCTTCCTCGTCAACTGACGGAACGAGCGAGATTGATGACGCCTCGCACGAGGAGGAAGATCCATCGGAGTTCCATGAGCGATCCTATTATTCGATGGAATCCCTAACAGAGATCGAGCCAGACGAGTTGTGTCCACAGTTTTACGACGCGTAGAAATAAATTGGAATACCTTTTAGAAGGTGAAACCATCAGAAAACCAATCGATTATAGAACGATATGTGCCTACGAACTCGCAGACTGACTACGAGAACGCTACGACTTGCAAGCTACACCAGGAGAGTCGGAGCGGATGAGACGAAATACCACAAGAGTCATTTCCGTCATTAAATACTATCGTGCTATGTCATCACATCCATCCACACAGCGGCATTGAGATCATGCCGCGCTCACCCCTCTCCGTTGGACAGCTTATTCCGTCTTTATTCTCTTCACGTCATCGTCATCATCGCTATCGGAGTCCTGATAGAATCAAACGCAATATGATTAAGCTCAAGACTGGTGCTATGGGCTAAACGAACACCACTTACCTCGTTCAAATTTCGCTTCACACTACCGAAATCCACTGGCGAAGAAGCTGCGCCACTGGACTTGGGGCTCTGCGGTGTTCCCGGAATCAAATGCTCCGGAGTGATATGCTTCGAGTTCGCCATGACAGTATCGTAGCAGTACTTGTGGAAAATCGTCTTCTGCTCCTCTCCGCCAGGGTTGTGAATTGTACCGTACACAGCATTGGTGTACATCCAGTCTTCTTCCTCTTCATCCCAGCTCTTAACGAAGTTCTCACTGCGCACATACAAAATCAGATTAGAACCCCAACATCAATATGCCCATGAATGTCACAATAATCACCCGCAAATACGGCATCTCGTGACACCTTCGTCGACAGGCACGCGCGCCGTCTCAAAGTGGTCAGTTGCTTCCTCCGCTGGTTCGTTCTTCTGATCAAAGAAGGAGCTGCTGGTCGCCTCACGAGGAGCAACTTGGCCCGAGTAGTCCATTACCCACTGGTCTTCATCCGGGTACCACGATCGTGACACGCCACCCTTTCCTCGCTCTTTCTGGGACCGGTTGTACTGGAACAAGAAGTCTAAATGCGCGTTCAATTTCTCCTGTTCCTTAAAGCGGAGACCGCTTTCCCGGCACACCAGGGGCAGAGCCGCATAGAGCTTCTGCACGTTAGACTCCACACGATCTTTGTGCGCAACGATCTTGTCACTGAACCACATCTTGGAGGCTGAATGCTCACTGGCAACAGATGCAGACGATCCCGCGGACAACTGGGTGGAAGCCGCTGGAGCTTGCTGTCCAGCCTGGCCATTGAGTCCCTTCAACTTCTGCAAGATTGACATCACAGCAGCTGCATTGGGAGTATTACCACGCGGAAGATCATTCGTAATCTCCACAGGCTGGGGAGCTGGAGCTGGTGGAGTTGTCTTCTTTCGATTAAGCAAATCCATCAAGTGAGCTACATTCGCAGACTTGGGCGGTTGGTGTGCTGGCGGCGGTACGTGTGGTGCTGGATGCGGGAGAACACCTGGTGGTGGGACATCGGAGAACCGTGAGCGTCTTGGTTGCCGTGAAGCTGGGCGCACGGGTTGTGCTGGTGGGGCTCGCACGGGCGGGCCTACTGGCGTAGAGAGAAGACCTGTCCCTGCGCGTTGCTGTTGCTGCGGCGGCAATGCATCATTCACAGGGGGCACAGTTTCCAGAGCGGGTTGCTTAGATGCCGCATGGTATTCAACCAATTGATTATACCATTCCGGGTTCTGCACACGCACTTGCTCGAGTGATAAGTGCTCCGTTGGGTGGATGCCCATATCATTCTGCATATGCGTGAGCAAGGAGCGCAGCTCCATGTCGTGCTGTTGCTTTTGCTGTTGTACCTGTGGTGCAGGTGGAGCGCGGCGCGACGGAGGCGGCTCGTTGGCAAACGTCACAGCAGGCTGCACGACAGCGGTCACGGGCTCGCCGGCCGCTTCCATAGCACGGTTCGCCGCCGTACGCATTTGCGCCAACGCCTCGGCCGGGAAGATGCGGGTCTGATCCCATGTGTTGAGCACGTGCACGAAGCGACGGAGATCCTTGCCCGACACCTGAACAACACCAGTCATGGGTGTGAGTACGATACGCACAAAGAAGCATGGGGTGGGGGCTGAAGTACCTGCTTCACGCAGTTGCAGTACAGCGGCACGATCTTTCGAGTGAGGAGCGCGACGTACGGACCACGAACATTCTTGAGAATCGAGTCGGTGAGGTAGAAAATCGGGAGCTTGTAGTTTGGCGGCGCCTAGCACACGAGTCAAAAAAAGTGGTGAGTCAACAGGCGATCGCACCGAGATGTGTGCGGTGCAGGACACGCAGTTCTCTCCCCACACACAGCATCCCCATCGCCCTTGACGAGTCCCCGTGTCTTCATTCCCGTCGACGAGACAGTTCCTTTCGCATCCACCGTACCGACGATTCGACAGGGAACGAATGGGAGGATGAGGGGGAAAGGGACCAAACACCATCGCACAAGCACACACACACACACAATGACGACACACTCATTTACCCGGTGGATCTTGGTTTCAAGAAAGCTAACAATCTCTGGCGCGTACTGCACGCGCTCGGCTAACATCGTGAGCGCGTTGATCACGTCCTTGGCCGGGTAGTCCATCATCTGGTTGATCTTGGCGTCAAACTGCGCGAGAATGCCCTGGATCTCCTGTCGCGTCGGCTCGCTGGACGGCGCGCTGCTTGTTGGCTCGCGTCGCCGCGGGTCGGCGTTTGGACGACTCATACTCGCAGTGGCAGGAACGCCGCGCGCCCCGTTGCTGCCGCCGGAAACCGCCGACAAGTCCGCCATTCTCTCCGACTCGCTGACTCTCTCGGTCGTCTTCGTGGTCTCTCCCCCTTCTTGCACTTGATGGAAGGGGTTGACCAGAAATACTCGTGGGCGTAAACTACATATTTAGACTCAAAATGTTTATTTATATTGATAACTAGACGCACCACTTCTGTAAATTCGGGAAAAGCGAGCCACATCTGGCTTTGTGGCCGTTTATTGTTCTGTCGGCTGCAGTACGGATGTAGACTCAGTCGATCAGAATCAGGATCCCGGATGATCGAAGATGCCGGGAGGATGGAGCAAGAGGGGAGGCCACCAATATGCGACGATCTGCGCGCGCTCGTGGGGCGCGTGATGGGCTGTGCGTCGGTATTCGCGTCCTCCGACCCGAACGAAGTGCGCTGCCTCGTGGAGCCGCTGCGGGACGACGACGCGGACGTGCAGGAGTGGCTCGTGCGCCGGCTCTCGGGCGAGCAGATGCGGCTTTCACCCACAGACAACAGCACCCCAGCGGTAGCCTGGGACGAAGGATCCAGTGTGGAGGGCCAACAAGGGGCGACGAACAATCTCGAGGCCCAGCTGGACGCGATCTTGGGGCTCCCAAAGCACCAGCTCGTGGACGGGGTCGAAGAGGCCGACGAGGTGGAGATGACAGTGATGCAACCGACGCATGTATTCGAGGTCCTGTACGACGACATCCCCCGCTACGATGCAACGCAGCAGTCGCCACGAGAGATCCTCACGGGCTTGTTGACCAAGCACGCGAACCCCCGCAAGCAATCGTTCGGACGGCTTCGTGGAGTGGTTGGAACAGAGAGTGGCGTCGAGTTGGCCGTGTTTGACTATGAACACCAGTCCCTTCAAGATCTTCTCAAGTTCAACACGTCCGTATTGGACGGTGACGAGGTACGGTTCCCATGAACGTCTCGTATGGATGGATGGAAGGAGGAGGTAAACGGAAGGAGGTGTTGTGGTAGGTCCAAGACCCAGCCGTATCGGATATGAAGCGACGATTTCTTATCTATCAGTTGTGGGAGCTGGTCTCATTTCTCCACAGGCGAGGACTGACGTGCAACGGGTCACTAGTGCCGAGCCAAGTATGGGTGACAAACGGTGCATGGGTTCGCCTTGGTGCAGTGCCCACTGCGCTTCCGACAGAGGCACCATCACCAATGCACATGACGAACGAGAGCCCGACGCGATCGGTCGAAGAGGTCACCTCAAGGTCTTCCACAGAGCGTTGGTGCACCGGTGACATTAGTAATTTCGAGTACTTGATGATCCTGAATGCCGCGGCGGGACGTCGTATGGTGAGTGCAGTCGTGCTTGTCGATATCCATCTCCCACCTCTAACACCAAGCTTTAGCTTGACAGCGTCTTTCATCCTGTCTTCCCTTGGGTGAGTGACGTTTCATCACGTCAAGGTGGATGGAGAGATCTATCCCAGAGCAAATTCAGGTTGAACAAAGGCGACAACCAGCTTGATCGAAACTATGAAAGTAGCGTGGTTCCACATCACATCACGGAGAGGTACCCTGCTCTCTGCTTGCGATACATGACAACGCGGAGTCCTGATATTTGCGTATGTGCTATTTAGTTTGTCCGAGATCACATTCTACATCTACATGGCACGGAGGACCCCCATGTCGGTGTTAAAGAAAGTTGTGCGAAGCAACTTTCAGCCCAAAGAGTATCCGTCAACGATTGAGCGTATGTTTCACTGGACTCCAGACGAATGTATCCCCGAGTTCTTCTCCGATGCGACCGTCTTTTCATCGATTCACGGCGAGTCAGTGATGGCTGACCTTGCACTCCCTGACTGGTGTGAAGATGCCCATGATTTTATACAAGCTCATCGCAGCATGTTGGAAAGTGAAGAAGTTTCTTCTCATCTTCACGAATGGATCGATTTGAACTTTGGCGCAAGCTTGAGCGGAGAAGAGGCGGTCCGCAAGAAGAATGTACCGCTCAAAGCAAGACTTGGTGACGGTGAGGTTCGCAAAAGTTCAGGGTTCGTCCAGCTCTTCAATCAATCGCATCCGCGAAGAAAAGGCCGCGACACCGAGTTGGCATGCGAGTCAACAGGCCAAGGCCTCAGAAATCGTGTCTCGCCAGATACCGGTGTGAGCGCTGAGCTGAGCACTGATGCAAGCCTCCAGTCGGCGATCCAGATCGCAGAAGACGCGATGAGTGAGTCGAGTTTCTACTCACCCGCCGAAATCTCTACACAAGTTCAGCTGCAGAGCATACTGCCCACTACCCCGGTCTCTGAGAAGAAGAGTTTGTCAGCCTCGTTCGTAAAGCTAAAGAAGAAGCACAGGGCTCGCCCCAAACTCAACTCTGGCGGGGAAACTTCGCCAATATCGCCTCCTGCTGGTCGAGAAACAGGTCAGTCTCGATCGCCCACTGTAGCTCGATTCGCACACGCGATCCCGCGGTTCTTTGGAGGAGACAGTCCAAGTCATCATGCAGGAGTGAACTCTGACCACTCGACCTTAACTACAGTACCCACAGCCAATCAAGGAAATCAGACGCACTCATCGTTATCGGCTACAACAGTTGCTGCTACACATGATTCCAGCCGAAGTGGATTTCACTCCAGACCACCGAGCGGGCCGATTGCAACCTACACATTACCTCCGACCATGCTTAATTCTAGCATCGGTGCTCACGCTTCGCCCGGTACTCACATCTTCCGCGATTTATGGCATCAGCTGAGTAAACCAGAGGATGAAGAGTCAAACGATACCAGTGACGATAGGAACAGCGTCTCGGATTTCGATTGGACAGGTGTCGATTTTGACACCATTGACGAGACAAGCCAGGCGCTTTTGCGAACGGGTCCCCCGATTCATCTGGAGGGTGAGCTTGGCCAGAATACCTATCAAGAGCTTGAGGACGCGTCGTCCAAGACCACGATTCATCCCGTGTACAAACTTCCACATAGCTGGGACATGGTACGTTTGGTGTATTATTTGGTTGACTCCTGAAGCTAATATCGTACGTCTTGTGCTGTAGACGGCAAACAAAGAAGAACTGTTGCCGAGAGCCGAGATTGCTCTTGGCCAAGATATCTTTTCCATGGGTTGCTTGATGGCCGAGATTTATACCGGTCAGCCTTTGTTCTCCTCGAATTCGATCGCAAGATACAGTGCGTCGTATCAGGACGAATACGGTCCGCTGCCAAGCTTTTCCAGGAAAGTGATCTGGCAACAGCGACTCGCACTTGAAGAACAGATCGCTTCGATTCCGACTGACATGAAGGTGAGCTTGTGCTTGTATGGGTCACATTCTCTCACCCCTTCAGACTGAAAGAAAATCACTTGTGTCTGTATAGAGCACCATTCTTGATCTCGTTAATCCCAATTGTCGGCATCGTATCACAGCGTGGCAAACTCGATGCTCGCCTTCGTCGGAGTTACTTCAACGAAAGGAACTCCCGTACGTCGCCGACTTGTACTACCCATCGAGCATGCCGCTGTTTCCTAAAGGTTTTCAAGTTTTACACGAGTACTTTTTGCAATATTCATGTGCAAAGCATTGGTGGAACCGACTCGATGTTGTCCGACGGCACCTCCCAGGACTACTTCGCCTCCCAGACAATTCATTCCAAATTGCTCTTCCATCGCTGCTGAGCTTTTTCAAGTCGAAGTCTTATATCGACAGCATCAACTCCACGCAAGTATGTGCTGCCACGGTATTCATGCTTGATGCCATGGTTCGGCGTCTCGGACGTGCCTCTGCTCGGTTGGAGTTGCTTGATGCGGTGCTTCGAGTGTACGAAAAGTCTGACTTGCCTCCAGTTCTGAAGCTGTGCATGACGACTCCGGACGTGCTGAAGACTGTCGTGCAGGCGTTTGGTCCATTCACGGTGTTGCATCAGTTCTTGCCTGCAATGATTGACTGGTTGACGGCTTCTCCAGGTTCCCAGAGTAAACAAGACTGCGACTCGCTCGATGAAAAGACTGCTCAAGCACCCCCTCTCTTCTGCAGCGAGTCTGCCAACATGCTTGCTGTCTCGCTGGGTGAGCTATCATCCACCGACCTTCTTGGCCCAGCCATCACAGTCAAGTATATACTACCGACATTACTCCCATTGCTTGGCAAAGTTCAACCAAGATGGCTTCGTTTAGTCGATGATACGACGCTCGTTCGACACGACACTCGGTCAACCGGGCCACTTGGCCACGCTTCTGCTTTCGGAGGCAAGAATGGGGATGGTATTCATGTGGCCTATGCACCAAAGCAGGTGCTCTACGAAAACCACTATGTCGCAGACACTATCCTCCTGATTTGCCGAGAGCTACCTTCATCCGTCGTGAGTGAGAGCGTTCTTCCTCCCTTATGCGACGCTCTCCCTCGACTGCTCGAGGTATCAGAAAGTGTTAGCTCAACACGAGTTGACGGAGTACCGGTAAGGGACACAAATTTTGTGCTTGGCTGATATCAAACGTGACTGATGTATTCTTTTCTTCTTTAGGATGAACTAGCTCGTGAGGTGTACGTAACGTGCCGCGTGCTTCGCCATGTCATTCGTTCAGTCTCAGAGCAGACCGTACAACGCGAATTACTTCATAAGCGCGCGAGTTTCTTCGTTGACATACTCAATCGTCTCCACCCACCGTTTCTTCACCCACGAATGGCAGATGCGGTCATGAATACGATGAAGAGAACTTCACGCGCGATAAGCAGCGACCGCCCAGCCTTGATGCGCCATAATTCTGAGCCAGTGTCGGTTTCTTCACGTCGATCAAAACAGATCGTCGATCGCTTGCTAACGCTACAAACCGAGAAGTCGCAGGATTTGCGTGCATTCACCGCTGTTGGGGTTGCGCGGACTGTTACTGGTGCACTCCAGAAAGTTGGTCCGGAGGCAGCGCTGGGTGCGACTGGTATTCTTCAAAGTATCGATGCATTCCTCGTTCGCTGTGCTGCGATATACTCTGAGCTCGAAGTCTCAGACTTCCAGTGGAGAATGGCAAGTGAGGTGATATCTGAGTTTTGTTCTCCTTTGCGAGTGCTTCTAGGGTCAGAGGCGTTTGGGAAGGTCCTTCCAAGTGTACAAGCGAGTTCAGTCTTACAGTTGCTACTCTTGCCAAATCCTCCGACGCAAAATAAAATTGATCAGCCACGACCGAAGGAAACGAAGCTCTACCTCCGTCAGACCACGATCGCTACCGAGCATGCGCTTGGCGATGAGGATGCCGCTGCCGAGCAAATGGAAGTCTCTGTGTTGACGAAGAATATGCCCGAGCTACTGCAGTCTGCATATCGATCAGCACGATTGAATGGGGTCAAGACAGCGAGCTTCTTACACGTATCACTTCGTTCTGGAGGTATGTGGAATCAAGATCTCAACGAATCAATCTTTCTCGTCCAAGAAGAGCGAAAACGACGCCGTACTGCGAGTACAGCAAACAAAGCTGGCGGGGAATCTGCTTGGCTGCGCCCACGAGTCAAAAGCTATTTTTTCGCACGTCAAGAAGACCCAACCAGGGCTAGTCTGTCGTCAGCTCCGACGAACTCGCTCAACGAGATTGGGCGCAGCTGGTCATTGCGTGGTGAAATCCGCCACAACATTCGTGCCCACTCCAGCTCTACGCGAGCGATCCATGTTGACAACGATGAAGACCTTGTCGTGTCGGCAAGCAAAAATGGTTCGTGTCGGGCGTGGAGGCTCGCCAGTTATCCGAGTCAAGCCACAGGAACAGTGCATCTTGACTCGACTAACCTACTATCAGCGCGAAGTCTTGAAGACGGTCGTCGAGCTCTGGCAACGAGCTCGACAGCGGTTCACGTCTGGGATATTCGCACTAGTCAAGTACTATTTAGGATCCCATTTGCCGAGGAGGGTATCACGTCGTGCACGCCACTTCGAATACTCCCGTTCAAGCACTACCAAGACTTTGCTATACCGGCGAGAGGGACATCATCCAAAGAAGTATCCGCTTTGCAGGGTAACGCAGACTTCGCAGTGAGCACAATCCGGAAACTTTTCCTTGTGGATGCTCGTGCTGCGCCACGAGTAGTGGCGGACTGGCGAGTGGATGCTCGTGACTCGACATGCATCAGCGCAACAACGCTCATCACAACTCGATCCAATCCAGTGGGTCTTATCGCGAGTGGTACAACCAACGGTCAGGTGTTCTTGACGGACAAGCGTGTTGGAAAGTGTGTTTCACACTGGCAAGCACTTCCCGATGGCCGTGTGATCAAGATTGTTCAGTACACTCCTTCATATATTCTTGTTGTCGGGAGCGACCGCGAAGCACGCGTCTGGCGCATCGATAACGAGATGCATCCACGATTGCGTATGGTCGTGACAAATGTGCCGGAGGGTATTCGCGAGACGCAAGTGTCTGTCCAAGCGTACAGCGACTCGGTGCTGATGTACGTCGCGTCATCGGCAAAGCTCTACACGACACGTCTCATCCATGATACCAGTCCAGAGGCCCGGCGCCCCGACGTTCCGACTGTTCGACTAGAATCGTGGAGCCTTGTCGACAACATCAGCGCTGCTAGTGGGGGTGGGCCAACGAGCAGTATGGTGGGTGATCGTGGCTCAGGTGCGAACTCTCCCGATCGCGGTCGACTCCATCGCACGAGAATGTCGGCTCAAAGTATTGCGATCCTCCCTTTGCGACAGGTGGTGATGATCGGCGCCGAGGATGGGTCTCTACGGACTTGTGTATGACAGGCACTCACTACAAGAATGAATCCATCCGTGGAGAAAGCTACGCGATTTCTATCCATACGAGCTAATCAAAACGATCACATTGCATTTCTAAATGCGACGATCGCCTCACGAGCTCCATTTAAAAATGCAGCTCGTGAGGCGATCGTTTTAGAAATGTAGACACGAGAATGAGGGTCTGCGCAGGTTGCCAACTGCGAACTGACTACGTTCCGATGTGGACATACAGTTTTGATGGTCTGTGTAGGAATGGATATGGGGTCCTCCCACAAGGGGAGAGTATCAGAAATTGGAGCTGGCCAGTGGCCGAACCCACGAGGTTTGGAGTAGTTTTCAACTAGCAATAACGACGCATCAGCAGAGCTTCACGCGCTGTCGTATTGCCCCAAGCGCAAAGATGCCGATTGAGAGGAGGGACCATCGTCTCTATAGTATCTCAAGGGTCCCATACGGACAAATGCGAAAAATTGCCAGGACGAATGGCATAGTATTTTGTGATAGTGACATAAAATCTAGACATTCTCGACGTTAGCAAGCTGTCGAGAATAGTTTTTGACCGTGTTGTGGTGGTCTTGTGGTGGGGTGTGTGGCCCCTCCGGTGTGGCAAGAACGCAAGAATCGTGAGACGATAATGGACGGTCCGACGGGAACTGAGAAGATCGTCGCCTCGGCGGTACGCCCTCGCGTCTGCTCAGCCCACCCTCGTCTATAATGAAACAAGGTCTAAACTCGTATGTATGTGCGGGTAGGCTACTGGTGCTTTCTTCGGCACGGCCGCGGGTGCCGTTGAGTCCGTGTGGTCGATCCCCAAGCTCGGTGCGTACTTTGCTTTATGAGAACGCCTCCGATACCCAGCAATTGATCGTGTACGCGTTCTGTACAGGTGGCAAGCTGCCCAAGTTCGCCACGCAGGTCAAGCACATTGGCGCGCGTGCGGTGCGTACAGGCGTTCCCCCCAGAATCTGTCATTAGGGGATTCCCCGGATCTGACTTGTGGGTTGGGAATTCGTATGGTATGCAGCTCATCTTCGCGACCGTGGGTGGTCTCTACGCCGCGACCGAGTACACGCTGGAGAGCGTGCGCCAGCAGCCGTCCCCGCTGAACGCGGCGATCGGCGGCGCCGTCGCTGGTGTCGTGCCCGGCATTCTCGCCAAGAACGCTCGCGTCGGCGCGGCGTCGAGTGTGGTCGCTGCCTCGGCCATGGCGGCTTCTTCGTACTGGTGCGTGCATGGCCAAGTTTCTAAATCCCCCATCGATCTGGGTCTCATAGTGTTGCACGCTGCCTCGGCTTCTACGAACAGGGCGGAGTCGTCGGTGAGCCCATTCGAGAAGTACGCGGCTGCTCGCGCGGCGGAGCGATCCTAATTATCGACCCTCGCGGAGCTATCCCTCGCGGATGAAAGACTACAGAGCCGCCAGCATGAAAAACTAAGTGTGAACGAGAGAGAGAGCCGAACGAAAACAAACGGGATACGGGCTTGCTGTTGGTGGAAAAGCATGTGTGTTTATTTCACGGGAGAGAGACTCGCGCAGTTGGAGCCGTAGAACCCTTCAAAGCACGTGCACACGCCGCTCGAGTAGTCGCAGACGCCTTGATTCGCGCAGTCGACGTGGCAAATATTGCCCGTCGCACCGACGCCGACGCCTCCCGGGGCGGTCTTGCCGTCGCAGACCGTCTCGTCCACGGCTGTAGTCGGGTCGTCTCCACTAGGACACCGCACTACAAGCAACCACACCGTGAGGAAATTCCTGTCTACTGTGTGACGACAGACCTACGCCGTACATAGCGAGCAGTCGTAGCCAAACCACTGGGACTGTTCCCGCTGGCCCGACGCGAGCCCGACGGGCCAGGACGAATCGCACACGCAGCCGTAGATGCGGTCCTGGTCCCACGTCGTGGTGTCCTCTGCGCTCTTGTAGGATGCTGCGGCAGAAAGCGGGAACGCATTGAGCACGACCGCCATTTCGCGCATGCTCAGACAGCGGCCGTGGCCCGAGCACGCATTTGGACAGGTCGCTGCCACCGACCCCACACAATCAATATGCCAAGCCGACTCCCAGTGAGCACTGCGGGACACGCACCGCGCTGACAGGCCTCGCCTTCATACCCGTTGAAGCACTTGCATTGCCCCGAGGCGCGGTCGCAATACCCGGCGTCGGAACACTCGGCCCGCGCGTGCGCTCTGGTCGCCGAGGTCGGCAGGCTCGCCCACGATGGACCCGACGGACAGGTGCCTACAGCGATCACATCACCATTCCGACCCCTAAGCACTTGCCCACCGTACCCATTGGTAATCGTCGACAACGCTCCCAACAGATCCATACATACGCTGCGAGCAGTCCGGAGAAACGTAGAGCGCAACATCTGTCGATGCGCCATAGCCCTCGTAGCATTCGCAGGTCTTGGTGGCCGTATTGCAACGGCCGTGGCCATTGCAGTTGCCCAGCGCCGCACAGAGATTACCCGTCGGGACGCCCATCTGCCCACGCACGCCATGCTGTAGATAGAGGGACAGCACCAGGCTCCATACGAGCGCCCGCACACGCCGCGGTCGCCCCATGGTCAAGGGTTGGCCAAAGTGGTTGGTGACCGCCACAAAAAAATCCGAACCATGACGGTTCAAGGTCAAGGGTTTCCCCCTCACCACGCAACTGTAAACTTCTATAGTGTCAACTCGTTGCATGTTAAGGGTGTATATCGGTAGGGTTGGCGTCTTTTCCCGAGCCCAGCTGGGGAAAGATTTCACCTTCAACACCAGCCGTCCGCCGCCGTCTTGTGGAGTTGGCCACTGGAGAGAAGGCGCACACGTGACGAGGGGCGTTGGGTTTGGGTCGTTGGGAGAAGCAGAAGCCGACGTGGGTGTGCGATACGCGAAACAAGGGAGGAAAAGCAACTAGTACTCATCATGGAGGGCGAGGCGGAGGCACCGGCGATCCCACTGCAGAGCAGCGGCAGCAGCGCGTCGCTGCCGTCGTCGCCCACGGCCGCGCGTGCGGACGGCGTCGTGGAGCTGCCGTTTGTGACACCCAGTCGCTCGCTAGCGCTGCAGGCCAAGCGCGCGCTGCTCGTGCGGAACGCGTTGGTCGCGTCCAACGGTACGTATCCCCAAGGGAAAAAACCGCTGGATGACAAGGCGAACTGACAGCGATGGGGCTAGTGACGGCGTGTACCAGTGCCGGTTTGGTGTTCGTCGTGCAGGAGAATGTGCGCGACGGCGGTAAGCACGTCGAGTGCGACGAGCTGATGGAGATGCTGCGGCTTCTGCCCGAGCTTCGCGGCCGCGAGGCGTTCCAGCCGCTCGAAGGTGCGCTCGCACGCATGTACCGGTCGTTCGAGGCCGCGGAAATGGTGGATCTCGTGCAGGTGTGAAACCGCTTGGGTGGAGCATGGCGGAGATGGGATGCTGATTGAACTGCTCTTGTTGCGGGTGACATGTAGCTTGGCGTGGGAACGCTGCTGCTCGTTGGAGGGAATGCCAAGGACAAGGTGTTGGCTGCGATGCAACTGCTGAGCGATCGGGCTAACCAACAGGACGGTGAAACCGTGGAGACCAGTTCCAAAGCGACGCTAAACAATGCACTTAATTGTTTGCTGCTGGCGGTGTCGGCTCTTTTTGACGAAGAGGAAGCGACGGACGACGCACTGCGCGAAACGGCGGCTATTCTTCGCCAATCGGTCGAGGAAACGACGAACCGCATCTGGGCGGCGCGAGGGATCCAAGGGGACGATGAGATTTCAGTAGCATTTGCCTGGGACTGGATTGAAGAGCGGCTATCCAAGTCCATGGCGTGGGTCAAGCTTCTCGACCATGCCAAATGGCCGGTGACTCAACGCCTGACGACATCGCCGACCAAGCGCAGTCAAGACATTAGATCAGATAGCCCACAGGACATCGGCCCACCACTTTCTGACGCGCCGACTACTGGAGACGGATCGTCGACCCTGAGTTTCAGATTTTCTGGCGTCGACGGAGGTGTCCTCTCGATCGGCGAAGGTGAAGCGGAAGTTCTGTTCAACTTGCTGGTACAATCAGCATTCACAAAGGTCCACGCCCAGACCATGTACGACACATTCGTCCAACACACAGGTGACGGCTTGCTTGAGGAAGAGACTTTCTTGGAAGCCATTGAGGAGCTGGTTTCGATGACGAACGAGACCGAGTTGATGCAAGATAGCGACTTTCTCGACACTATGCTTGTCATTTTTCGGTGCTTTCTGCCCGAGAATTATGCCAAGGTGGATGCTTTCGAGATTGCTGCAGGGTTCAGTCTATTTGCATGGGGCTCCAAGAGCGACAAGCTTGCATCAGCGTTTGATTACTTTGACATCGACAGCAAGGGCTTCTTGAATCGCCAGCAGCTTTGGAGATTTCTTCGATCGGTGCTGATTATCCTGCTGTATTTGTCTCCTCCCGACGAGAATATCTTGAAGCGGTACGGGTCGATCGCAGACCTTGTGGATACCGGAGAGCAAGAAATACTGGAGAGCATTATGGATAGCTTCGACGGTGATCACAATGGTGATACGAGTGGTCCAGCTTCGGATGTTCAGGCAGGCGTCTACACCTTTGAAGAGTTCGGGGAATGGTACAACGGTGGTGGGTTTCGCGGTATGAGTTGGCTAGAGCTACTTGATCTGCGAAAGTGGATTTTCGTGTCTCCTAATTTCCACGTCGACGAGTTGGACGTCGTTCCAGTCGATCCGGTGGTAGCAAGCACCAACTATTACACAGCTCAGAACATCCAAGTTGGGGTCGAAGATGAGAGTTCGAACGATCAAATAGAAGGTCAAGGACTTGCTTTTCCTCACGCGATTCAGGAACTTGATGATGAAGATGGCGACGAAGACCGCGCTGGCAACCACGCGGCGTTGCCGCATTCGCATTCATCATATTCGTCTGCGTCGACTGGACCATCAGTCAACGGTAGCATCAACAGCTCCTTGCCGGCAATTTTGTTGAAGAACGAGATCGTACTTGAGTTCGAACTTGCGTTCGACTGCGAAGATGACTCAACAGCTGAGATCCCGCTGACTACGCTGAGCTTTGATAACGGTGATCTGATTCAGTACTTCGAATTACAGCGAGTCGTGAGACTACATGAGATAGAGCTGTTCCAGCTATTCGATGTGTTTGAACCATACATGGATGGCGCGTCCACGGCATGGATGGAGAAGAGCACTTACGATGAATGTATCAAGCAACTCCTTCCAGCCGAGGTCGCTCTTGAAGTTGCCTCCTCATTTGGTGTGAATCCAAACACCCGCGTTCCGCCACCAAGTATCGGCCGCTCAAAGGATTACAAAATGATCGCGGATACTCTGTCGCGATTATTTTTCGCGTTCAATCGCGGTGGCACCGGGAAAATCGATCTCATCGAGTTCGTCTCAGCATTCACACTGTTCTGTGCTGGATCGAAGAGTGAGAAGCTAGTGTTCGCCTACCGATTGTTTGATGCTGATCGAGACGGTTCCTTGACAAGACGAGAGATGTGGAAATTCTTGCGATCATTCCTCACCATGCTGCTGGCGCTTGGCAACGGTTCAGAGCTATCTGCTGAGGCAATTGCAAGTGTTGCAGACGCGACAGCGATTGCCATCGCGGATACAATTTTCAAGGACACGAACAAAACGTTTAGCGTCCGCCATGCTCCTTCATTTCCGCGCCAGAGCAATCGCTTCAGTATTGATACCCCAGAATCAGCAGATACCGTTGTCGCAAGCCGAAACGAACAGTTGCGTCGCGGGCAATACCACCATAGAGGGTCGCTACCCAATGTGAACACGCTGAGCGTTGAAGGCGGGGGTGTGAGTACAGCGGGACCGGGAGCAGGAAGTGCATTTGTCCGTGGTGGTGTCGTGTCATTCGAAGAATTTGCGCAATGGTATGGTACCAGTGGCTATAACATGATTGCTTGGGTCGAACTTCTGGACACAAAGAAGTGGCCGCAAGTGAACGACGACATCGCTGAAGCAATACTGCGCTACATAAGTCGACAGCATCGTGCGATGGCGGAGGCCGCCCTTCGTGGCTCCACTGTTGGACCAGACTCGGGATCAACCTTTGCTACGACATCATCAAATGGAAGTCATGAAGGTGGTCGGTCATCCTCGTTGGAAGCTGAACACTCAGCCGAAGACATGACTCCACTGAACACTGCCGACTTGTTGACGGCCGATGCGGGAGAACAGAGTGGTGCGTCAGCCATGCCAAGCGTGGCAGATCTGATCACATCACCAGCTTCAGGAACATCGTCAGTGCGAGATTTGGCGTCAGTTGCAATGCAATTCAAACTGACGAGCTTCGATAACACAACACTGCGTATTCGATTGAAGGATGTGGCAATCGTATACACCATTGCCGAACGAATGGGTCTGCGAGGGCTTGCGTGCGAAGGCCTTTTGAATAAGTTCAATCAGATAGCCCCTGGACGGTGTATGACCAAGGTGGGGTTTCTCAAGTCCATGCGCGATCTTGTTCCTCGGGAAGAGCTTTCGAACGAGGACCAGGAGTTTCTGTCGTTTCACCTCCTCCGAATTTTTGCGCTCTTCGAGGCTGAGAGTGTGCTCGACGAAGAAGAAGGTGACGAGATGGACGTACAAAACAATGGTGTGAGCGAAAACGCGTCTTTATCCCCGTCGTGTGGAGACATTCGGAGAACAAGCTCAGTTGAAAAGCTGCAACTTATCGCTGGAATGTGCATTTTCTGTGATGGCTCCAAGAGTGCAAAACTCGGTGTTCTCTTCAAGTTGTTCGACACTCACGGTGACGGCTATGTTTCTCGCCGACATATGTTTGAGCTACTTAAGTCCATTTTGGTCGTGCTGTTCGCGTTCTCGAGTTTCAACTCCAACAAAGCGCACGCCAATGACACAAGTATCAACACCTGGAGCACAAATTCGGCAGCAGAACGAGCCGCTGGAGCAGTTATCTCCAAGCTGTTCTGTGAAGCCAAATGCAGACAGACAGACGCCATCACTCTTGCCGAGTTTGCAACCTGGTATGCGAATGGTGGTTATATCGACTGCCCGTGGCTTGAACTCTTGGATTTGACGAAGTGGCCTGCTAAAGAAGCATTCGACGCTAGCAAGAAAGAGAAGCCGCTGATCTACGCTTTCGACATGATGGAAGAAGGAAATCTGCTGCATTTCACGGAGAGTGATATAGCGACGTATCTGTTCATGCTGCGCTCTACCAAGCTCAGTGAAGTTAGCATCAGCAAACTTTACGATGCTTTACTTGCATATGCATCTCCGTCTGCAGAAGAAGTAATGAAGATGTCCAAGGCAAAGCAGAGCCAGAACGGAGTTCACTCGTATTCTTACGGCGCTGTTGAAGAAGACGAAGGAGCCTATCTTGTGTTATCGAGAAGCAACTTCTATGAGTGCATCCGAAGTTTGGTACCAAAGGAAGACATGTCAGAGAAAGCCCAGCAGACATCGTCCAAACTCCTTTCGCGATTGTTCAACGTATTTGATCGGAAACGTATTGGTCGAGTGAACGCTCTTGAACTTGCGTGTGGTCTGAGCATTTTGGGCAAAGGATCCAAGAGTCAGAAGCTCTCATTGGCGTTCGAGTTTATTACGAAAATGCGGCAGCAACGCCACCGGTCTCTCAACAACTACGGCGTCAACAGCATAGCTGGTTTCAATACTGGGGCGGCTGGTGGGGGTTTCGGTCTCGGCGGTGCAAACGACGTGTCCACCGGTGGAGCGTTCGGGTGGGCCACGAGCGCTCGGGGTGTGGTATCGACGTCTACCGGCCTCCGCCGTTCGGCATTGCAGAACGAAGCGAACGCCCTTCCCCACTCGGTTCTCTTCATTTACTTACGTTCATTCCTCCTCGCTCTGATGGCTCTGAGCGAGGGTACATACCGACTCGGTCTTGAGAAAATGTACGCGGAAGCAGACGATTACATTGAAGAGGCGATGGGTGATCTCATGGCTGAGGTCGCCGCAAGTGGGAACAACATTATCGCGGCTGGCGGATATGCGGGATATGGAACCGCACGATCGCGAGCTCGCGTCACATTCGAGCAGTTTGGCGAGTGGTACAACTCGGGTGGGCATACGATCATTTCGTGGGTGGAGTTGTTGGACGTCAATAAGTGGGACCAACAGCGTGAAGATCAAGAGAAAGCAGGCGTTTTGAGTAAAACCGCTTCGGGTGCCTACAGAAGTACAAGAATGGGATCACAGCGACGAGTGCCGTCCACACGGCTTGTAGAACCCGTTCGTACTACCAACAAAGTACGTACGGCCCAAAAGAAGCAGATCCGACAAAGTGAGATTGTCTCGTCGACGTATCAGACGATCCAGTCCCGTGGTCGAAAACAAAGGCAACCAATGTCGACACAACGGGAGTCAACTGGCGCCGTCAGCTTAGCATCTGATGGGCCAATTATGGTGTTTGCAATCAGTTTGGACTCGGCAGAGCTTCAGTTCTTCAACGACGATCTCACTCGACTCAAAATCTTTCTACGAGAGGCTCGTCTTCATGAGCAAACTCCTCGTCACGTATCCACTGCTATGCTCAGAGCGCTTGACGTCGATGGGGAGCAGGGGCTCTATGAAGTTTACCGCGAGGACTTTGTTTCAGCCGTCGAGAGCATCTGCTTGCATTGGACTGGGTCACCTGACGGCGCACTTGGTGACGAATCGTTGGATCTAATTCACGCGGTCCTGGACGTTTTTGTCAAACTGCCAGCAGCTTCAACAAGTGGATATTCAACGACCCGTGACGGAGAAGAGGACGATCTGTCGAATGAGCCTCTCGATGCTAGCCTTGCGATTTGCGGCCTGTTTGCTGTTTGTGGAGGGACGCTACTCGACAAGCTGAAGATTGCAGCTCGGCTTTTTGATGAGTCAATGGCCGACCACGGTGTCGACACAACGATAGATATCCTGAAAACGTGTCTTACATGTATGCTGATGGCTTTCTACGGGATGAGCTGCTCTCTGAGTGGTGAAGTCGTCCGATACTCGGCCCAGCTTGGTGCAGACGAAGTACTCCGTGACTTTGCGGGACTGATGAACTCGGAAGAAGACGCCATTAGTCCCTCGAAGCGACAAGCGCCACCGTCTATTGATCCAGATCAACCCGTGTCAATCAAGGAGTTCACTGATTGGTTTAGTGACACTGGCTACCACTCCCACCCGTGGTTAGAGCTTACGGAATTGCAGCATTGGCCCGCAGCGATCGACATTTGCGGCTCGCTGAACGAGTCGACCACCCAATGAACATTCTACTCACGAAGAAACGTTCACACACTATGTGTGAGCCGACAGATATGGTAGTATTAGATGACGCATACATATCCTTTTGCGGTTTTTATCAGCTTTGCTTCGGCTTTTGCGAATCTTGCTTGGAGTCGTCCGTATCTCCATATAGCAGCAAACCCATACCCACGAGGATTATCGTCGCACCGGCAAACCACTGCATAGGGAGCCCCTCATCAAAAAGCAACGCGCCGCCGGCAGCCTTTGTAAGCATAGGTTGAGTTACTCGAGCGAGAACCGTAGCGTCCGAGAGTGATTGACGCACCGAGAGCATAAAGTTAACGGCCGCAGAGGTGACCGTCGCCGTGAGCGAGTCTGTCTCGTGAAGCCCCTTCACGAAGAAGCTGAGCATGAAGCCGTTGGTCGCGAGCATGAGCCCGATGAATGCCACGCGCACGAGCGATTGCATCTACAGACACGCATAGCGTCAGTCACTACGGCGAGCCAACACGCTCTGAGGATGAGGCTGCTCACCCATCCGCAGGCGTTACCACCGGCGAATGACGACGCCTCGCACGCGGCTGTGAGAGCGAGCAGCAGACCCGTGTCGCCGTCCGCGCCGAGCTTCCCGAGCATCCCAGCGGAAGCCGCAAGCGAGCCAGCGATCGCACTGAAATAGAGTAATCACATGCAATTCAGAGAGAACGAGAGGATGAGGCGGGTGGCCGTGTGCACACGTCGGAAACCAAGGCGCTCCATCACGCACCTGTACTTCATGGTGATCTCGACGATTCGGATAGGGACATTCACTCCTCATGGGACCGGCGAGGGTCCTGTATTATGGTATGTCACTTTTTTCTGATCCTCTTGAAACTGATACCCAGAGTGATTGTCGTACCTCTTCAAGGCCAAGCGAGCGGATCAGCAAGGCCTCTTCTCCACCGCGTGAAGTGCAGCCCCCCACCGCGACCCGCATGACGCGCCACTCGGACAGTCGTCCACTACGCTTTACCTCGACTTTCGTGTGTATAAAGTGCACGCAGCGTTGCGCGGCGAGCGCCCGGTTCTGTGCGAACTGCGGGGTCAAGGTGAGCCTTTTGGCAGAGACAAGACCGCTTGATGTTACCATCCGCCACTAAGATTACGCTCCAGCTCCAGCACAAGGAAGCTCAGTCGGTGCACGCAACGTTGCCTGTGCTCAATGTACCGCGGTGAGTATCACTGCTCCCAAGTTGAGAAGGTCTTGAGGATCTCTGAATGCGAGTGAGTCTTCAGACCAATGACCTTAGGTACACCGCTTCAGAAGAAAGTACTGGTACCTGCACCTGAATCGCCTGCACAGCTTTATGAGGAGACGCATCGTCAGCGAAAGCAGCGGCCGCTGCCGAAGACGAAAAATCCTGCACGCATCGCAAAACTCGAAGCGCCCGCGCCGCACGGTCGAGTACTCGAGCCGGTAGAGAATCATGATCACCGGCTCAAAGTGTGGATGGCGTCGACACGGCGTCTGCTGGAGAGCCTTCTGGTGAGATGCGTCGATTCCAACAGATTTTCATGGAGGATAAGAACTCGTTGATGGATGAACAGGAGCTGAAACGCCGACTCAATCAACCAGAGACATTAGAAGTAAAAATGCTCACACACTGCTTGCACGCTTGGGTCACCAACACCTTCGTCTGACTACAGGGTATAGATCCATCCCGATTCCAGTCAATCGGCCACATCATCGAAGGGTTGCAGCGTGAGTTGGATCAGCTCGAGCCGTGTTTCGTTCTGTACGTAAACGGGTCTTTGTGAGATGTTGAATAGCATCGTGCTCACCCATTTCATTGTCCCTGGCGTGGCAAGCGATCGCAACCTACAGGCCAAGTGCATCGCGATGCTTATGAGGCTGAGAGAGCTGCACCAAGAAACTCAACCACAAAAGCTATCGCCACAGCAACACCAGCTCCTGAAAAGCCCACCACGACTTCATGCAATTCAAGATGCCGAGATTGCGATCCGTGGACCGGACGGAAAGAGGATGTTTTTCCGCGCGAGAGAAAAAACGTCACCAAAGCGGACGGTGGACGAATCCCTTGAGGACCACAACGCGTATCCACAACACATCTCAGCGATGGTTGTTCCTCATCTATCGGTGTCGAGTGACAGTGCTTCTGACGCGATAGCACATTCACTCAAGGCTCGTCCTGGACTTGGACAGTTCCTCAGGGTGCGCTGGGCTGATTTGCTCTTGTTTCGCGTCGTGCGTGTCGACGGCCGAGCGGTTTTGTTGCGTCTCCACGAAAACGACGAGCTGAATCAACTGCGTATCGAACTGTATCGGCCGCTGACCTCGACCTTGATCACCGTAAGCGTGCCGCTCGAGTGGTTAGCGTTCATCTTGCCACCATCTATCACGTGGTATCGCGTCGCTGAGGTAGCCTGCTGCTCGAGAAGGTGATCCTTACAAGCTCCCACTGAGTTTGCTTTTGATTTCCGTTCAGGTGCGGCGATATAAAGCCGTTGAGGCTCACTGGGCTCGCTGCTTTGAGCATGTTCTACGTTGTCTCAAGTGGTCGGTACGCCCAAAGTCTCCTGTATATTCTGTTTTACAGACCACGCGGTGCATTCACGCAGCCTGCTGACCCTGTAGACGCCGGAAAATACCATCTCTGTGCGGTTCCCGATCCAGTTCCGCCAGGCGCGGATGTTTACGTTTCGATCGTTCGCCGTGTTCTACGGACTCCTCTCCGTGCACGTTCTTCCACCCGATTTCACACTCAAGATCCTCTTCATCAATGCGCGTTCGGGGCAGCGAGTCGCAATCTCGCTTCCGGAGAAGTTTATTGTGCGTTGCATCGAGGGATCCGACTCGTACCGCGATCGTCTCGTCCCCACCACGACCCGGAAGACGCTGTGTGCGCAGGTGTGCGAGAAGCTCTACTTCGAGTACACATCACGTGGCTTCGAGCTGCTGTTTCCGGGTATGAAACCCAAGGGAGCCATTCGTCGCCATCCACAAGAACTATCCGTCATGCAATACCGTTCGGACCAGTTGGACCACGAACGGACGACGCTCCAGGCGGTTCTGGATCGCTGTATCCAGCAGACCGTCGTGCTCGCGCGGCGTCGCATGGCGTCATACTTGGATCGCATGCGTCGCCTGAAGCAAGAAAAGCAAGAAAGTGCCGCCAAGAAGATCCAAGCGCGCACGCGAGCGTTGGTCGCGAAGCGCAAGCGTCGACGAGAGCGCGAGGAAATGCATCGCGCGAGCCGCCTGCAGAACCTCGCGGCAACGCTAATCCAGCGCGAGTTTCGCCGTCGCCACGACGCCGCACGACAGCGTCTCGCTCGACACCATCAAGAACGCGATCTCCGCGGCACGCGATTCCGACTGAGCGGCCGTGTGAATGGCACGTTTGTGCTCGTGAACGCGACGCTCGATGAGCTCGACGCGGCGGCGAACGCGTTCGACTGTACGCTTCGTGTGGTGCATCCGACGACGGCACAGACGGCCCAGCTGCGGATCCCGTATCGC
>JAADVY010000099.1:0-30864 GCA_023336035.1 Pythium plurisporium
AACGCTTCTCGAAGCTTTGGCGCAGGCCAATTAAGTATGAGCCACTGTTTTTTTTGTGTGGCGGACCTATGGAACCCAACATAACAGATTCCACTCCCCAAAAACAGTTAACTACGGTCCAATGGGCCAGCTGGGTTTTGTTCTTTTTGGAGGCGGTCATCACAAGCCGGTTAATCAGGCGACCTGACCATCGTCATCATGGGGTGCTGCTCGTCCAAGGCCACGACCGCGAAGGACCGCGACGCGGACACGGACCACGTCGTGCTGAATGTGGGAGGCGGTACCGTCCACGGCGCGGCCGCGTCGTCCGTTCGTCAGCCGACGCTCTCGGAGAAGCGGCGCCAGGCCGCTTCGGCCGCCGAGGCGCGTCAGGCCGACTGGCGGCAGGGTGGCGCGAGCGACCCTGAGAAGGCCAAGGCGTTGCGGCTGCGGCGCGAGAAGGATGAGCTACTGGGCAAGATCTACAACCGCTACAATGTGCTGGGCAAGGAGCCGCCCATCGGCCTGCCGTCGTGCGACGTCGACCAGCTCAAGCGCCACTTGGAGTCGCTCAAGTGAAGATGGAGGATTTCCTCTTTCTAAACCCACCCTACGCACGCACTCCATCGACGACGAGCGTGCGGCGTACCAATGGCTACCAGAACCAGATGCTTTGGGTTCTTTGTATTCTTTGTATATTCGCTTCGGCTTTGATCAACACGGCAGGAGATGTTGTCTCTCTGTGGTCTCTTGTCATGGTATCCAAATGTCATCATTCAACGGTTGGCTGGAGGGTGCCTCAACTGGTAGCTGCTGGGACTAGATCTACAGCAGGCTCTGTTTCCTATCGCTCTGTTTGGGGTGGGGCTTCATCTACTCGAGAAAATAATTGAACAAGTCGCTAAGTGATACGATGCCAACGCATCGTGAAGACTCGTCCACGCAGACTAAGCGGTGCGCTTTCACTGCTGCGAATCGCTCGAAGATCATGTGGAGCGTGTCGGTCTTGTAGCACAGGTGAAGTCCCTCGCCAACATTTCCCTGCGCAGCTTCGCAGTTAGCAATGAATCGTAAACGAGCAGGTTTTCATCTGTTTGCTCACCTCAGCAGCTTGGACTCGAAGAATTTCGCCAACTGGCATATCTAACTGGGACAGCGAGCGGTCCTTCACCAATTCCTATTCGTTTCAGACGACACAGTTAGACTTACAACGCAATCGACGCTCACTACTGACGGAGTGCGTACCGTGACATTCGAGACGCAATAAATATTGACGACGACACCTACAGTCGAGCGAGGAGTAGAATGTGAGAAAATTCTTGAGCATCAAATGCCACCACAATAACGTACCGCTCTGATCCACGATGGGAACTGCCGAAACTCTCCGTTCGATCAGAGTGTGGAGCACACGAATCAAGGGCATCTCCTCGGGCACCATTATCAGATTCTCATACTCTCCAATTCCGAGGTCAAAGATGGGTTGGTCAAACAGCCTTCGCTGTTCACGAAAGGTCGAGACAAGAAACTCCAAAATGCCGCTGTGTGTGAGCACCGATAGTACCGAGTTCTGCGCCGGATCGAGTACAGGAAGTCGATGAAGCCGATTATCACGCAGCATTTTGCAAGCCTCATACAGCGTTGCTTCAGGATGGATTGAGATGAGTTCGTCTCGGGCGGGGGAGTGAGTAACTGCGCGCGGGATGGCTGTTCACAATCTAGCGGTAAGTCCCCCTATCATTCGGTGGCACCGATGCGACTACACAACGTACCTCGCCAAGATGAGATACTATGTTCGGCGAGCTCGTTCATGGGGGATCCCCGTATGTAGAAATGGCGCAAGATGTTCACAAAGTCGGTCGCAGTAAACATGCCCACGAAACGGCCTTGATCAGCATCCCAGATCGGAACTGATTTGATGTCGTGTTCGACGAGGGCAAAGAATGCGAGGTTGATCGGGATCTTGACGTCGAAGACAACAACCTGTCGATAAAGACCACCTTGCTCGTCAGCAAAACATCCAAGTGTGTAACTGCATCAATCCATGACGCCCATATACCTTGCTACTATTCTTGATCAGCTCGTATGCCTGGTGACTCATAAGGAATTTGCGTAGTACTCGTCTCGCTTCAGCGACAACGTCGAATGCAGTCGCTTGAGATAGATCGAGTCCCGACGAGGATGATGTGAGCGAGTTCGGTGCGCTGCCGTCCAGATTGAACGAAGAGTGACGGCCGCCAACCGACGACGAGTTGGAGGCAGAGCGTTGATTCCGCGCATGACCGTTGTCGTCGAGCATAAACTGGTCCTGCAATGGGATCGCGATCCTCGATAGCGACGGCGAGCCGGTTGCGCCAGCGTCGTTGGTGTTCATGGCCGTATAGGTATCCGGGTTTCCGTTGGTCGTGCCTGCACCGTGATTGTAATATCCATCATGGGACATTCCGCCGTCCACGCCTACGCCTGCAAACGGTGGTGACCCAACCAGCTTCCTGCGCTTCTTCGCGTCCGGTCCTGCGGCAGCCTCCGTCGTTCTCGTCGTTTTGCTTGCTGTGCTTGGCGCCGTCGTCGAGTCCCACGTCCCACAACTCCGTCGTGTCCGAGTCGTCAGTCGCTCCGTTTGCAGTAAATCTTCCACTCGCGCTCGCGAGCTCAGCACACCGATCTGCTCTCTGCCGTCACTGCTGGTCGTTCGGAAGACAACTCAACCGGTCGTGTCGCTGTTCTCGTGACCTCGTCAGTGGGACGCGCGAGGGGAATCCACCGACCAAGACGTCTCGGGCCGCAGTGGTTGGTTGGATCGTGGGTGGTGCGTGCGTTGCAGCTCGTGAATCGGGGGCGACTCGCGGAGGCGGTTCCTTCGTTTCCTTCCTTTCTTCCGCAGGGCGTTTGGCTTTTGCTCCCGGGTCGGGGGCGTGGCTGTGTGTGTTGTGTTTTTCTCTCTGTGAGGGTCGAACAGCTACAGTGAATCACCCAATAGAAGATCGTTTCCTATTTCTACCAACCAGAGAACAAGAAGTTGGATGCTTGGACGGCAGGTTACTCATGGACCCACAGACTTCAAGTCCAAATGGACCGTAACCACCCCAGTGCATTCTAGAAAACGATAGCGGATGTATTCATGGAATGGACAAAAAGAGAAGAGATTCTATTGTAAATTTTTCGGAAAATAGGATCGAGAACGTGCGCGCGTTCGTGGCACAACTACAGCATCGCTGTCGTGTGCGTGTTGCGTTGGTGACGGTCTGAGGATCAACCAGCTACCTGCGCCATGCAGAATGTGGCCGTGCTATTGTCTTACAGGTAAGCGGACTGCTGCTTGCACTGGTTGAACGCGTCCAAGTAGAACTGGCACGCCGCGATGTCGTTCTTGTTGATGTTGAGGCAGTCGAGGAACGCCTTCTGGTCGTTGAAGCACACGTTCGCCTGGGATGACGGTGCGGTGGCCACGGGGACAGCAGCCACAGGTGCGGGCGCCGCCTCCTTTGCGTCGCTGTTGCTAAACGAGTCGACCACCGAGTTGACGGCCGTTCGCGCGATGGCGGTACCCGTGCCCCACGCCATACCCTCAGCGACCGTGCCGAGCAGACCGCCCATCATACCGCCGCTCGGAGCAGGGGCAGACGCGGTAGGCGCGGGAGCAGGCGCCGCCTGCTTGGTCGGGGCGGGCGCTTTGGCGGGGGCAGGCTTGCGCGCCGTCGTGGTCGAGGGGCTGGAACGGCGGGAGCGGGCCATTGGTATCACTTGAAAGAGGGCGACTTGCACTAGGGTTGGTCAATTGGAATGTGAACCAGCCACCACTCCAGCAATCTCCCGACCACGTCAGAACGCACTCCACCACAAAGACGTGACAATCATTCTGAACCCTTGATTACACCGACCATCATTCATTTCTCATCACCTGGGTGCATTCGAGATATTCGAGAACTCGCTGTCGCAAAATGAGATGGCCGTCGACAGTGGTCGAGACGGGCAATCCGCTCCATTAATATGGGTGCAGCACCGGTCCTGAAACCCCAGACCATCCACGCGAGTCGAGAGCGAGTGGAGCTGCTCAAATTAGAGGCGGCAAGTCCGAACGGTTGCGCACGACCAAAACGGTCTGAAGAGTCTTCAGTCGGTTCAGTGAAGACCTGGATGCCTCCACAGCACGCGGGCACTTGGGCCGTAGACGTGGCTATGCGTCGAACTCAAAGCGAGCGAGAGCCAACGCTGCAAGCTGGCCGCGCGCCCAAGCTCACGACAAATAAGACTTCGGCTACTCGAAGAGTGCGCGAGATCTCCTCGTCACGGAATCCAACGACCCACATCAACAATCCAGATCACGGTGAGGACGACAATGTGGACGAAGACATTCTTCGGGCAAGCGTGCGTCAGCGGATCCAGCAGCGCGTACTAGAGCTGCAGTCCATAGATACCGTACAAAGCCGCTCGTTCAAGACCGCAACGACACCCTTCATGGCATCTCTCCACCAGGATGTCGTCCACACCGCCGCCCAGATCCTTGGGAAGTACCTGACAACGACCCATTCTGGAGACGAGCCCTTGGAACTAGCACTTGTGCACCGCATGCTTGTCAAGGAAGTGGAACTACAAGCACTACAGTCTCAGCGAACAGCGTAACTGTGATATGAGAGCGAGCAAAGCCGGTCGATCGGGAAGTCTTTCCTGTGATTAAATAGACACACACGCCAAGGCGTTACACGCGTCTCGACTTGCCTCTCGAAGCTGTCAAAAATCGGCCGGTGAACAGCACACGAGAACAACCACACGTATTGTTCTTTACACTTCGAACTCGGCGGCCCCTTTCCTCAACCAATCGACCGAGGAGGTCATGAGAAGGCGCCACAGTCCATCTTCCGCAGTGCTCGCAGTAACCGGAGGCCTCGGCGCGGTTGTGGTCGTCTTCGTTCCCGAATTCGTGGACGATGAGACGGATGCCTCGGAATCCTTATCGAATACTGCGCTCGACGGTGAGCTCGGCTTGGCAAAAAGCGGGTTGCTTGTACCAGCAGCGATTCCTTCACTGCTAACCTCATCATCGTCCAAATCATCAGAGAAGAGGGGGTTGGATGGCTTCGAAGTAGCCGAGGTGTTAATTGGTGTGGTCGATCGAGCAGTGGATGCTCCACCGGTAAACAGCAGTGTCTTCGCAGGTGCAGGCTTTGACCCGACGAAGTGCGGGTCCGTACTGGCTGACTTCTTCAACGCACTCTTGAGGGGCTTGGCGGACTGCGTAACAGTTGGCTTGTGCGGACCACTAGTTGTGTTAGAGGACTCGGACGTCTCTTCACTGTTACCCCCATAGATCCTCTTGCGTTGCTCTTCGAGTCGCTCCCGTTCTTCAAGGATCAGTCGAAGCCGCTCTTGCGGGGTCGTGACATCCTGAATTGCAGTCTTGACACGGTCGATGGATGACGCCATCAACAAGTTCCAGATACTGTCCTCTTCCTCGTCCTGCTCCGTCGACCGGCTAAATAGCGGGTTCGCGTCACCAGCTGATCCCCACACGGACGAAGCCGCACCTCCGGCACCGTTATGAGCGTCCTTTCCTGTGGCCGACGAAACAAGCAGGGATGATAAAAACCCCGAGGTCGAAGCGCGCTCCATGCGGGCAGCCAAACCGTTCGCGTCTTGAGCAGGGCCAACTCCCGTGTTCGACGTTGAGACGAGGAAGTAGAGTGCTGATTTCATAAGGTCTTCGGAGAATACGGGAGGACCCTGCGATGCGGCTGAGGATGAAGCAACTGATGAAGAGGATGTTGGAGCCGTCGCGTTAGTAGACCCAGTGGCCGAGTTTCCGTGAAGCAGTCTGGTCAGGTAACTGATGGGCTCAGGAAGATCCGTGCTGTTCGGCAGGAGACCCGAATCGCTTATCCGGCTAAGCGAGAACACACGAGCGACGTCCAATCCAAGATCAGTGGAGGGTTCGTTTGAGAAGAGCGGATTCCGACTCAGGTTTGATGGGGGTGCCGGAGCTGCCACGGAACCGGAAGTTCGTTGCGAAGAGAGCTGAGGCTGCGATTGAACGGATCCTATTGCATGGGAGGATCCGTCATAAGCGTCAGCCGGTGAACTTGCACGAAGTCGCTTTTGTGCAAAGTCTGCTTGCGCAACGCTGTGAACAGTGCTCGCTCGCTTCCCGGCTGTGAGCGTCACAGTCAACGGTGTCCGTCCTGGACCCCTGGCACTTGGCGCGATATGAATACCAAGTGACGATTGCTGTTGGTGGTGCGCATGGCCATTCGTGTGCTGAAATGACGGCTGCACGGAGTGAGTCGGAGCTGTTTGTGGCTGGGGTGGCGGTTGCAATTGACCAGCAGTCTGGCCAGACTTGAGCTTGGGCTTCGGGTTGCGCACAATGAAGCTCAGGCGGTCCGGACAGCCGCGCAGAAAGTGCGTGTGCGCATAGCACTCTCGCGCTTCGTTGTCTTCGCACTCGATCTGCTCGAAACCGTGGTCGAGGAGCTGCTGGCGGAACGCGCTCATGCGGCCGCGAAAGTACCGTGGCAGCACATCATCATTGAGGCGCTGCGAGTCGTGGATCGAGAACGAGAGACCAGACGCGTCCCAGCCCACAACGGACTCATTCTCCTGGTCGAGGATGCGGTAGAGCTTGCGCACGAAACCCGAGGCGATGCCGGCGGCCATGGCGGGTGGAAGGAGAGCGGGTCGCCCAGCTACAGTAATTGAGCTCCTTATTCTCCACTTCTCCAAGAGAGGAGACACACCCGCCATCTGGGTGGCTTCATTGCTATCGCTGATTGGCACATAAAATCTCACATATCGTTTCTGATTGGCTATAAATACTGGACAAATACAACGTCACTACAAAGAATGTCTATAATGACAGCGCTCTGTTCGGGTACGGCATAGTCACGCAGTTGAACTGCTTGCTCCACTCCACGTGGATGGGGACAATTGTCCCACACACTTGTGGGGTCAACGACGTTTCCGCGGGAGCGCGATCTTTCGCAGCCTGTATCGGCGTGGGTGTCGCGTGTACGACACGATAAGTAGCGCCAGCAAATAGCGGCGCATCTCCTCTTTCCAACGAGCCGTCGCACGCCATGTCGTGGTCCTCGTGGAGCGCGAAACTCAACGTGCAGTCGATCGTCTCGCAAGGCCTCGAGCAAGTGAGCAAGCTCAAGGAGGACGTCGAGAAGCAGTTCGACCAGGTTGTCACAGTCTCAAGTGCGCAGCCGCCTGGGAGCTCCTCTCGCGGATCCGCGTCTGCTGCGGCGGCCTCTGCTGCTGCTCCGTCGCATGGCGTAGAGCCGCCGTCGCCGGCCGTGAGCGCCGCGCTCTTTGGCGACGCGAGTGCGAATGCCGTCGTGCCGCCGCCGCCCCCGCGATCATTGGACAGCACGAGCAGCGCCGCATTGCTGGCGAGTCTGGGGCTCAAGAAGGCCGAAAATGGCGCTTCGAAGACGCTTCCGACCGACGCGCCGGCGTCCGCGCCGACCTCCAGGACCGGCTCCAAGGGCTCGGCGGCGTCGGTCGCAGATTTCTTTGGCTCGTACCTACCGGAAGATGTGACCACCGACGGGGCGACGACGAGTGGACCGACCGGTGAGGAGGTGGGGCTGGTGTCAACAAAGAACGACGTGTCCAAGACCGCGATAGTACCGACCGATGCTGTGCCACCTGATGGTCCCACGGAAGCACAGGACGACGCAATCGAGAGTAGTGAAAGTGTGACGAAGTGCCCTGTCGGTGACGATGAAGACACACAAGGAGGAGCTGCAGAAGACACGGTACTCACTCGCGCAGCCCGAGATGTTGTGGAGAATACAACCGAGCCAGCCGAGCGAGAAGAGAGCCATGAAGACCACGACAATGACAACGACAAGGATCCAAACGAAGGTGTGTCGGTAAGTCAGTACGCTTTTGATGTGACGCACGAGAACGCGATCCACGAGGCTCAGCCTAGAGCTGAAGATGAAACAAATACCGATGACGAACACGGGTCATTCCAATCACCGAACGCCCAACCAAGCTCGACCGAAGAAGAGCGTGACGAGGGTTCTCAATTCGTGACTTCTCAATCCTTGACGAATGATGCATCCACGGACGCGGATGGTGAGGTACGGTCGTTGAAGCAGCAGCTTGCACAGCGAGAGACCCAGTTGATGTCCACGTCTGCTGTGATTCAAGAGCTTCATGACGAACTGGACAAAACGTGCCAACGTGAGGTTGCTGCGGTGGAAAAGAATCGTTTCTTGAACGAACAGCTGGAGTTGCTGCGTCATGAAGTGCTCCGTCTGAATCGGATTGTCGCGCAGCAGCAGGAGACGTCCTCTAGAGACCAAGAACTGATAGCGCTGCAGCAGGCTGTCGCAGAGAAAGATGACAAACTGCAGGCATTGCTCGACGAAGGCCAAGCGCTGTCGGTCAAGCAGTCTCAACTGGAGCAACGGCTGCGTCAGCTGCGACGTGAGAAGAACGAAGAAGAGGAGCTTAAGCTCAAACTTCAGGCCCAAAACGACACTTTGGCGATTCAGTTGCACGACATAACGGCCAAGCACAAAGACGTTGAGGATGAGAGGAAGAGTTTACAAATTGAGCTCAAGAACGTTCAACAAGGCCTTGAACAAACCAAAAACGAGCTGTCGCATTCACAGAACGAATTGACTCAGCAAATTGGTCGAGTCGCGCAGTTGGAGGCCAATGTCGGATCGTTGAGAGACGAGAATGAGTCTATGCGAGCAGAGTTGGAGCGATTACAACACACAAGCGATTCGCATGCAACCCTAAGTGTTGAGAAGAGCGAGATGGAGGCTACAATTCAGTACCTCCAGCAGACGGTTCAAGGATTAGAGGCAGAGGGCTACCGTCGAGAAGAAATGGCCCGTGTGGAGGTTGCAGACCTGAAACGAAAGTGGAAGGACGCACTTCAGAAAGTGGAGGCACTTGGACAAAGTGTATCCGAAGCTACTCAACCTCTGTTACGGCAGATCCACGCCCTTCAGGAGGACCAACGAGCTCGACAAGATACGTGGAAAGCCACTGAGCAGACACTCTTGCAGCGCATCCACGACGCGAGTGCGCAGCGAAAAGCGATTGAGACCGATAAGTTAGCGCAAGACCAACGATTGCATGAGCTCCAGGCGATAATTGATGATCTCCAGCATGATGCGCGCCGCACAGAAGCCGATGTGCTACGAGAGAAGGAGCGAGTTGACACTGCACTACAGAAGGAACGGGAAGCTCAGAGCAAGTGTGATGCACTGCATATCGAGCTCGATGAGCTCAAGAACAAGCTGCAAGAAGAACAGCATGCAAAACAGGCGTTGCTCACGCGGGTGGCGATGACAAACGCTGCTGAAGCAAGTTCGAAGCGGCATGGCGAAGCCCAAGTACTCGCGGAAACTACGGCGCTCGTGGCAGAAATGCAACAACTCAAGCAGCGAGAGGAACAGTTACGCCACGATCTGGAATGGCATCAGAAAGAGCTTCAGCGCGTAAAAGCGGCTGCATCATCTCCTAGAGTGGCTATGCTTCAGCACCGTCGGAGCTTTGATGAGGATTGGAGCGGAAGTGCTAACGGATCTCCTCGAGTCGGAGCTCAGACCAACTCGTCGCAGGCATCCATCCTCCAGCGCACACTCGAATCGAGTGTCGATGATTCAAGGCTAAGCAGCACATCGGTTCTTGGTCTCAGTCAACTGCAGCAACGCCTCCGTCTCCGTGAGGGAGAGAACAGACTACTTCGCCAGCAGCTTCAAGTGCTGGAAGATAAGCAGAAGCAAACCACGGATGAGATTGTGCGGCTTAGCACTCGGAACGCACTGTTAGAAAGCAGCGCTACGCAATTCGAAGAGACGCAGCAGCAGCTCGAGCAACTCAAGCAAAAGCAGCACGTGCTCCTTGAACTGTTCGGCGAGAAAGAAGAGCAGGTGGAAGAACTCCAGTCGGAGGTCAAGGAACTGAAAGCGTTCTATAGGAAGCAGTTGGATACATTAGCAAGTCATCAGAAGTAACGCATCGCATTCACCGGGTGCTTGTCATATTGGTATGTGAACTGTTAAGATGAAAGCAATCGTAAAGTGTTCGCTCTTGATGGGAGAGCTTGGTTGGCGGTGCTGCGATGATTAGACAGCCGTGCGATCACATCACTTGGCCGCTGGGATATATATTCTTGGGAAGACCGATAGAATCAACCAGCCCGACGATATGGACGTGGCAGTTCAGTGCGAATCTAATGACTGCCAGCAATACTCGATACATTTCCATGCACATCCGTACAATTTTGATTGTATATCAACAACTGTGGAAGGTAGCCACCTCCCTGGAATCTAGCTCCCTACGCACGTGACGACGAGCCGGAGACGTCCGAGCCAGCCGAATCTGACGGACCACTCGTCGGGCGTGGCGTTCTTGGACCTTGTGAATCACTGCCATGCGAATCTGAAGACGTTCCGGAGACGGCTGACTCTGACGAATCTGATGGGTTACTGGACGAGCCAGTCGACGAAGCAGTCGGACGTGGCGTCACTGTTACTTCTGAACCACCACTATGGGAATCACTGTCGTGTACATCTGAAGCCGATCCGGACATACCCGGTCCACTCGATGAGCCCGTCGCCGAACCAGTTGGATGGGGCGTCAGTGGCGCGTGGGAGCCACTATCACTTGAATCTAAAGACGGTCCAGAGGCACCAGAACCAGTCGGTTCCGACGGACCACTCCACGAGCCCGTCGCTGAGCTCGTCGGAGGTGGCGTCGCTGTACCTTGTGAACCGCTGTCGTGTGAATCTGAAGACGATCCAGAAACGCTTGGCCAAGTCCAGTTGGACGGACCACTCGACGAGCCCGTCGCTTCACCAGTCGGGTGTGGCGTCGCTGCCGCGTGTGAACCACTATCGTGCGAATCGCGATCATATGAGTCCGAGGACGACCGTGACGACGAGCTCGACGTGTCATTGGAACTCGCGCCGTCTTCTGTGCTGCTGGATCCAGATCCTGTATGTGGTGGAAATGTTGTACCATTGGTCGTCTTCAAAGAGTAGATGCTGTCAGGGGCGATTGGAGTGACGATCAGCCGCACAGACGGCTGAATAATGGCTCGGCTGATCAACGATGGGTGTGGAACGGATTCATCACCAACCCGCACAGAGAAGTCCACTGCAACGACATGGTGGTACAGGAGTCGTATGGTCCACTCGAAACTGCTCTCACTCCACTCGTTCTTGCCGTATTCGACAGTGATCCCCAGCGGCTGAAGCACCTCGCTCACACCGTAGCTAGAGAGAATATCATCTGTGAGCTTAGCATTTCCGATGGCATGATTGCCGAGTGCGAAGTAGAGCTGGATTTGAAAGTGTCGACGAGGGATGCGAAATGTCTGCACATACGGCGAGGTCTTCAGTGTAACCATGCCGTTGCTTCTCACAAGATCGAGAGGCCCAAACGGACAGTGGCTTCTAGAGAAGCAACTGAGCGCTGCGCTCATCGCGATTCGGTTTGCCCTAGTGTTGTTCATTGTGGATTGCATACACGCCATCAGCTCGTGCGTGATCGTCAAAATCTCACCGTCGCCCGAGTCGGAATACCCAGCGTCTTCTGGGTCGAGGTGTGGGGTGAACATCGCTGCATAGCTTGTTCGCGGGAGCGCCTGTCGGATACATCTGACCAGCGGACCCACAGCGTTATCATATCCGCACGAGCGAGTATCAACTTCATCAGTAGAACAGTCGAAGAAGTTTGAGCTGCACTCGAGGCACCTTGGTGCGAGAGCCCAGGAGTGGTTGGGGGCACTAGAAACGATCAACTCCCTCGCACTAGTCTGCAGCACCTGGATCAGAGTTTCCGTAGAAAACGTCGTTGGGTCGCCACACTCCAAGAACCAACTTGCAGGAGTTTCTTCGAGCACCATGAGTCCATCGGCCGTATTGAACGACGGATTGAAACCAAACCAGTCCTTGTACCACAGTCGAACTTGGAGCATCGATGGGTCCGACGCCAGCCACTGATGCTCGACAGTCACGCTGGCAGCTGACTCAAACACAATCTGTTCGAAAGCCGTTGCGAGCCCGCTGATCGTCGTGTTGACGACGGATGTTCTGTTGCGTACGTTCACAATCACCAGAATTCTGCTTGGATCGGTCGGGTCGGGTGGCACCACAATCAACTGCGATCCATTTCGATGACCGATGGTCGTGACTTCATCTGCGCTAGTCGTATTACCCGAGTTCGTTCGGCAATGCGAGTTGCTCATGCATATTAGCAGACGTCGCAATGGGTCCCAAGCGGATTTATCGACGCTATCCAGGCACGCTGTTTCGATTCGCTCCATGAAGTGGACGCGATAGGTGCCATAGACTGGTTCCAGTTCGGCTTCATCGACACGGAGCTGTTGCAGTTGACTAGTGAAGCATGGCAGCACAGTCTGATAGCAGGCTTGATTGGCCCGACAAGCCGCTAATTCAGACGTACATAGGACACAGGCTTCAACGCGCGTTAGCTGAGAGGAGTTCAGCGGCACTGTGCGCATGCTTGCGGATCCTCCAAGACTATCATAAGAAGTATAGTCCGGTGGCGGGGAATCTTGGAGATCGTGGTATTCGAGCGCCATGCCTGGGAAGAAGAACTTGGAGATATCGATGGATAACGAGCCGGTGGAATCATCCTTGTAAACGTGGACGCTGACAGTGTCGAACCCAGAGAACGCGGCAAGGATCGTGGCCTGAATTGCGTCAGCTGTGCTATTGCTGGATACTAGATTGGTCGCCGACGTGAACACTGCGTCTCCCGAGTTGACTTGGCCTCCTAAGACGAGGCGAAAGTACCCATAAAAGCCGTCCTGGATTGCCCAGCGAAGGTTGAACGTGAATGCGGTCACGTCTGTGAGAACAAGCATCCGCGGATCCGTTGTTGCGTTGCCCGGAAGCGCCTCCAACAGCCCAAATGGGCACGAATACACTGCGAGTGCATTCAGTGCACGGGTTGCATTCCACCAGCGACGCTGCATGGGGTTCAATCCCATGTCGGTATCGTACGTGAGCAGCTCATTTAGACAGACCCCCCACGATCGAATGGATCTGGAATCGGTTGCCGACATTGACCGAAACCGATCAATCGATTCTCCAAATCGTGAGCGCAGGCACGAAGGAAGAGCTGCAGTGGACGTATCGAACGAGCACGCACCTGCGTTGAGATCCGCTGGAGCTGCGCAACCCAGCAAATACGACGTCGCTTCAAGGCACTTGTCGTCCACCAGTTGCCAGACGGCACTCTCGTCACGATCACGGGGTGTCAGAGGAAACGCGTCCTGTGTCGTCACGTCGGCCGATCCAGGCTTCCTCGCGATGTCAATGCTGACTTCGATTTGGTTCTCTGCTCTCTGCGTCACCTTGCTCTCCAACCGAACGTTTCCGTACAGGACGTACGCATCCACGTCAGCGACTGGCGGGAGACCCGCGCCGAAAGCTGCACTGCCATGCACGATGACTTGATCTCGGACAGCACCACGTTGGCTCTGCTGTCGCAAGCGGAAGACCAAGTCGATTGTTTGATTTCTCGAATTGAATGTCGGGCCCGGAACAGACTGCAGCACGTGAAAGCGCCACAGCGTCTGCAGACGACGACCCGCATCTCGATTGCCATCGTCAGTGCCTTCGACTTGTGGCCACACGTTCGCGATGGTGATCCCGTCAAACGTCGTGGATGCCACAGGAAACTCGGACTCGAACGCCATCAACTCGAACGGATCGACAGCAAAATCTGACGTCCAAACGGTCTCGACACAAAATGCAGACGCGTCGCATTGTCGTGGCTTGTCTTCGCCGAGCCAGCGTGTGGCGAACAGCGGCTCAGTTGTCGCGGGTGATGCGATGCCAAATCGCGCGACCTGCTGCGCGTGCTGCGGATACAACATACCAGCGAGGTCGGGCACAGCGATTCGTGCGGTTGCTGCATCGCGTGGCTCAAGCCAGAGCAACAGGAGCGACGTTACGAGTCCCAGCGACACCATCGAGATTATGTCAACACGACGCAAAGATCCACTGAACGAACGACTGACTGGTTCTCGACTGGTGCCGGTTGGTGTGGGGGACACTCGCCAATTCCTGTGCGACGGTTCAAGATCTTTCACAGTTTATGATTATCTCAGTACGCAATACCGGTTTCGGTTTCAGCGCATCACAAAATCAAACACGCCGTCATATCAACATTGGTGCGTTATGGAGTGAGCGGCAGGTCGGTCGTGTCTAGCGGAACACTTCGCAGTGCTAAGATCGACGAGACATTGGGCGTCGTGTCCACCACCGTCGCCGTGCCGGCTTGTAGTGAGAGCCCAAAGTCTGGGAAGAAGACGCTTTTGATCGTCACGTAGACCGTGCACGCGCTGGCGTCCTGACTCATGGAAGCCGAGAGATCGGCGGGCGGTAGAATTGCAGACAAAAGATTCATCAACTCTTCGTCCGTGGTGGTCTCCGTGAACGCAGTGGACTCGATCACGCGGAATCCGAAGCTCGACCGAAACGTGGCCGTGAAGGTCGCGCTCGCGATCACAAACGACCGCGCGACACTCGTGGACTGCAGCATAATCATGTTGCCATGCGCCATTGCTTCGTTGAACGGGCCAAACGTGCAGCTCTGGAGTTCAAAGCACGTCAGAGCGTTGCTCACAGCATACCAAAGGTCCGACTTGAAGTCGCTTGCACCGGCGACTTCGTCAAGGTCCTGAACCACCCCAAAGCACTTGGCCAATGCTGTGTTGATGATGTATGTGGCGTCTTGGACTCGCCCCACGCCGTAAAATACCGATGGCGGTAGCGTCCGACGTAGGCACGTAATGAATTGCGAGTTGGAGGTCGTGTACCGGCATTGCCCATAGGCAACGGCGTCCGGATCACAATCGTAAAGCTGCGGCGCGCAATTACTCACACAACCGCCCGAATACACGCGAATGGGTGTAGTATCTGGCGATGCATAACCTTCTAAACTTGACACAAGACCAGCGACTGATGCCCCGGAGATGTTGCCAAAGGTTTGAGCAACAAATAACGGGAGCGTCGACACCTGAGAGGCTACTCCTGAGCCCGCAGTCGTTGAGACGAAGCGCGGCAGCCAACCGAAATAGTCTCGAATCTCAACATCAAGGACCAAGTGGTCACTGTCAGGCTCGAGGTACTGTTCTTTGATTTGAACAGTGGGGGACTGGCCATCTTTGATCATCATTGAGCTGATTCCAGTTTTGAACGACGTATAACCATTGTCCTTGTCGATGACGATCTCCACGGGTTGTTCCGTCTCAGAGGATGCATCCATCGAGTGATTCGGGGCACGACCGAATACAAACGTGGCTGTCTGGGGCATCGAGGCTGGGAGCGTCAGCGTGAATCTAGCAGGCGTCAACATCAAAAACGACGTCTCCGCGTTAGGCGGACGAGTCGACCCCGAATCGGAACTGGCTGGGCAACCATTCTCCATTAGGCACTTCAGTGTTTTGGCTACCGGAATCCACTCCGACGGCAGCAACGTATCAACACATGTATAGAAGAGATCGGTCAAGTTGAAACTCGGTGTGTCCGCCACAGCTGATGCACTCAGCATCAAGAGAAGACTGGGAATCACGGTCGAGCTGCACACTTGACAATTGAATATGTTGTTCGCCAAACATGCTGGGCAAGTCGCCGATTTGTCCGCACTAAAAGTGGTGAGCGCGTCTTGAAGTCGGCTCCACTGACTGCCATCGATACTGGTGGAGGACGTAATGGTGACGGAACCTACACTTTGGCTGATCACTGCCGCGTCACCTCCGGATACGAATGGGAGTTCGCCCAAATAGTCACTGTAATCGATCACTAGGCGTCTCGAAGCGTCCGACAACTCCGTGGTTTCGACCGTCACGTTGGCGACGGACTTCATAATCGACGACTGCAACCGCCATCTTAGATAGTCGCTGCTAAGGGCACTAAAGGTCTGGGCGACAGTGTCACCTAGGCCTTGTGGAGGAGTCATACCAATCACGTAGGAACCCGAAGCGGATAGTGTCTGGCCTGCAGGTTGGAATCTGAGCTCGGTCTTCGCGCTGTTACTCCGAGGCGTGTTCAGCGTGCACCCTGAGCGAGCGAGACAGCCAAAGTATTGAGCAATCGGCTGCAGTGGCTTGTAATACGACGGTGACGGGAGGCAGGAGCGGAGATCGGCGGTGATGTTGACACTTCTCCCATCACTCGATCGCACACCTGCGCCATTGCGAATATCCTCCGTAATCAACTTGGCCGCACAAGGCAGTAACTGGTAGCGGCACTGCAACGAGTCGTACGAATCGCCACGCGCACAGCGCTCAAGATGTTCGTAACAAATGGCGGTGCATTGTGGTACGACCATGATGCCTGTGATCGCCGATGTGATGCTGGATGTGTCGATGTCGCCCAATGAGTACATCACCACAGCTGGATCAATAGATGTCACTGGCTGGCCACCGTAAGCAACGTGTGGGACGCTCCCTAGAAAATCACGAAGGAAGATTTCTACCCGCGTTGAACTCGATCCTTCCAGGTCGCGAAGCCGCATGTCCACAGTGCCCGCATTCCCGATCAGCGTCTCTAGAATGTATCGAAATTGGGCGAGCGACGACGTAGTCTGAGTGGTACCGTTCAGCGTGATTTGAATCGCTGCTAAATTGTTCCGGTTCACCTCCATGCGCATGAATGCGCTTTGCACTCGAATGTACGTGGGTGGAGACGTCGCGTCGCTGACGATACACTGATGGTCACGCAAGCACGTGAGGTATTTGATCACGGGCCACCAATCTGCGTTTGGCATGTCTCTCGAGCAACCCGCAATGGCGTTGTATACGTTTCGATCCGAGTTCGACAGACTGGAGTATTCCTCCGTGATACTGGTGCTCAAGCACTCCAGGAAGTACCCGTTACAGTTTGGCATGTTGCGACAAGCTTCGAGATACATCGTTGCACAATCACTGCATGAACCCGGTGGACCCACATAGCCTTGAAGTGATGAAAGCTTGTCAACAAGACCAGCCCATGGTGACATAGGCATGGTGTTGGTGGTCGCACGCACCAGCAAGCGGGCTTCTACGGTCGTCCAGTCACTGACAGGGGTGTCATGGTTTGACGGTGTCACGGGGGATCCAAAGAATGGACCATCGTAGTTGACATGGATGGAGGTGCCTGGCTCATCGGTTCGTGGAGACGTAGTGACGGTTGCCTTGCTGGTACCCTGGGACCCTAGCTCACTCAGATCCTCGAGCTTCCATGTGCCATCCGCACTGAATGATCGCCCGCTTGTGCTACTTCCTGATGACGGAACAGTGACAAAAAAATCACCTGCTTCTGATTGCCACATATCGGGAATGGTTGTGTTGATGGTTACAGATGGCGGAGTAAACTCCAGGAATGAGTCGCTGGTCCTCGAGGCATCGGCTCGTGTGATCGGACACCGTGCTGATGCGTAACACCCAAGCCAGCGTTGAATTGGTTCCCACCAATCGAAGAAGGAGTCGGGAGTCACACAGGATCGTAGGATAGGTGCCAAATCGACACTCGTCGTACCGTCTGGCATGGTTTGGGCGAGGTTCTCGAACGAAGATTGACTCAACTGAGAGATGAAACACGGCCCCACAATTGTGCGGCAATAGTTGGATCGGCGGCACGCTGTGAGGTGGATGTCGTCACATGCAAAGCAATCGCTCGAGAATTGCAGAAGCGGCCATCCGTTGTCACTAGTTGGGTCTGGCGGCGGCGGTTCGTCAGCTCCATGCGTCGACCCCGCGCTAGACGCGTCGGACGACCCTGAATCGGACGTGTCCGCCGACGAGTTGTTGTTCACTTCCGACTCTTTGAAGACTTTCGACACTCTTCTTGGAGACACCACTAATCGGGTTGTTGGTCGTAATGACGCTTGTTCGATCATCATCGGCGAAGGAACAGAGCTTGCCGCGATCTGAACATTGAAATCGGACGTGACAACGTTGCCGTAGCTGATCTCAACCGTCCACTCAGGGTCAGAGTAGCTCGATTCAACACGCGCGGTGATGCCATACGGTTCAAGCGACTCCGTGAGCAAACGAGTTGCATTGTTCGACTCGGTAAGGTTGACCATAGCGATAGTACGTGCGCCGATCGCCACGTCGAGGACCACCCGGTACTGTCGAGCTGGAATTCGCAAGGATTGCAAGAAAGTCGATGTTGTGAGCTGAACCATACGATTAGTTTGAACGAGATCGACGGGACCAAACGGGCACTGCGTCCTTACAAAGCAACTGAGAGCTCTTATCCCCGCTACCTGACTCAATGTCGCATTGAGCGTGGACGATGTGCGAATACACCGCGTGACATCGGTGCCGATTATCCATGATGGGGCTGCACCGTCTGCAGTCGGGGTAATGTTGACAAGCGATGCTATGCGTTGTCTGGGTATAGCCTGGCGGATGCACTGAGCAAGTTGACTCGTACCATTGTCGTAGAGACAAGCGTTGGTTTGCACATCACCAGCCGAACACCCGTACAGACTCGCACTACACGCAAGGCATTCTGGTGCGAGATTCCAAGAATGTCTACTCGCAACAGCGAGATCGTCACCGTCAACTAGAAGGTTCTGGCAACGTCTAGCCAGTTCGCGAAGTCTATCAATTGAGAGCGTCGTCGAGTCTGCGAAATCGAGCGCGCCCGCCGCAGACATATTCTGAAGGACGACAACGCCGTTGCTAGATCCCGTGAAACTTGGTGTCCAAGGCAAAAGCGTGTTCACATACGTCAGCTCAAGTTGAACAAAGCTGGTGTTTGCAGCATATTCCTGGATTTCAACAAACACTTCCGCAGCATTCTGCAGTACGAACAACCGCACAAACGTCGCAAGACTGGTGACCGTAGTATGAAAGTGGAAGCTCCCCCATGGAGAGGATATCTGAAGATCCACTACAGCCTCACCAGCTTGGGCCATGTCTATTGGAGCAGCGATCACTTGTGAACCGTTCCTCAGACGGAAGAACGTCTGCTCGTCTTCGCTGGTTGTATTCATCGAGTCTAATCGACATTGATAGCGACTTAGGCACACGAGCGTTCGACGAACTGGATTCCATGACGCGATCGAGACATTTACGAAGCACATAGAAAACAAGGCAGGCAACAGATCGACCTGGTAGGTGCCGTATTCGGCGTTGATGGTGGCATTGGCTGGCGTAACCTTGTCGAGTTCCTTTTCGACGCATGGCAGAACGATAAGTCGACACGTATCATCGGCGCGGCACGCCTCAAGTTCGGACTCGCATCGATCGCAGTCGTTCTTGAATGTAAGCAAACTTGAGTTCATCTCGGCGACTCGCAGAGCTGTTGTACCTCCGTCTTGGTTCACTGGTGTGACCGAATACCCCATCATGTCCGGTGCGGTGTCCTCAAAGTTGATCCAGAAGTAAATGGGTATGCCTGTGAACACTATGTCCACACGCGTGGACGTTGAAGTGTTGCCCATCGTCGCGCTGACAGCCACACCATCGAGCCCACTCAAAAGTGACCGGAAAACACTCTCAACGTCGGTCGCACTGCTTGCGTTAGTGACCGATGCGGCCGTGATTGAATACGCCGGTTCGAAGTTCGGTCCGCCACCAACCGTCATCGAGAAGTATCCAAGCAATTCTCGTGATGTTGGCCACTCTAGTTGGAAGATAAAGGGTTTTGGTTCGGTGAGCTGGAGCATCTTTGCGGGAACTGTTGGAGACGATAGACCTCCACCCAGTGGCCCAAAAGGACACAGTCGCGCTGCCAAGCAACTGAGTGCGCTCGTGAATGTCCACGATGAGCTCTGCTTGGGCGGTAGCTCATAGTTTCCAGCAGACTCTCTAGCGTAGACGCTATTTAGACACGTCCAGAATGACGGCGTCATCGTGTGGCTCTCACCGACAGCACCACTAATGAAACCTTGAATCCAATCCGTCGATAGGCCCTGCAAGGTACGTAAGCACACGGGGATCTCTGCCGTCGACGTCTCAAACGTGCACGCGTCAGTATCAAGATCGTCCACAGATTCGCATCCGAGAAGCTGCGCCGTGCAGCGTCGGCACTCTTCGTCCACCAGGGCCCATTTAGAGCCCATGCTTTGGGTAGCGCGTTCAATGGGCACGAGCGGGTAGGCGTCGGGGAGCAGCACGTCGGCGTGGGTCGTGTCGCGCATGATGTCCACGTCCACTCGGATCTGGCGTTGGCTTACGTGTGCAACGGCGTGCGCGACTCGCTGGTTGCCGTAGACGGTGTACGTCTCCACGACTGCTCGGTTAGTGTTCGCGGCTTGCTGTGAGGCGACTACGTGTAGGAGCAGTTGGTCGCGGGCCGCGCGAAGTTGACTCTGCTGTCGCAAGCGAAACAGCACATCGATCGTTCCGTTCTCATCGATGCCTCGAGGCGCGTGGAACCGCCAGAGCGTACGATACTGTAGAAAGCCTGTTGGGTGAGTGGATGTGTTGCTCTGGTCGCCCTCGATCACGGGCAGCACACCCGCTGTAGTACCAGAGGCTATCGATACTCCGTCAAACGTCGTCGAGCCGACGACGTACTTGGACTCGAACGCCGTGAGCACGAACGGATCGAATTGGTACTGCGAGGCCCACGCGACGTCAAGACACAACGCCGCAGCGGCATCGCAAGGTGGTACAGTCTCGTCTGTCGTGAGCTGCTGCCCGTAAAACGGTACGAGCGACGACGGCACTGCGGCCGAGGAGAACGTAGCCACGCGGCCCTGCGTCTGCTGCGGATAGAGCATACCAGCGAGATCGGGCATCGCGACGCGTACACTCGTAGTGGCAGCGCATTGGTGGGCGAGACCGAGCACCAGAGCGAGCGCGACAACGCGGCCGCAACGCTCCATGGTGGCTTTGTCTTTTGAACCTCGTCCGAGTTGCCTTTCTCGATCTTCCAGGGATCATGTACCGGTAGAATACCGGTAAACTTTTTCGGCAGATGGCTTCATTTTTGCATCAACACCGATCACCACAACAGACAGTGAGACCGCCAAGAGGAGAGGCTTAACTTATGTGCATTCAGGTTGCCACAGATCGGCCGTGCGGATCGATGTGTTGTAGCTGGTGGTCAGCAGATTCCCGATCAGCTTGGTCTCTAGTTGTTGACGGGGGAGAGGAACGAACGCGAGGGCGGTATTGAGGCGACAACGAGACGGTCACATCTCATCTTCCTCAAGCATCATGTTGGGCACAGCGTTGTTGACAATGTACGCGCGCGAGCAGTTGTTGCACACGAGTTCGCCCTCGACGATGTTGGTCTACGTGGGGTGATGACAAAGCGTCAGCAGAATCAGACGAAAGAGACAACCAGCGCGCCACGCACATCCAGAATCACGCGGTGGATGAGCCGCAGCAAGTCATCGGCTGTCGAGAGATCCGCCGGCAACTGGTCGGGCAGGATCGGCACGTCTGGGTGGTTGAGCTGTGCATGCACTGAGTCAGTCGTTTTTTAAGACGAGTGGGTTCCGCAGGGAATGCGACAACGCACCTCTTTTGTGGTCTCCACGAGCGCCGGGTAGTCGATCGACTGCATGATATGGAGCATGAACGACTTGCTGAACACGGTCTCCATCACCACTACGCCGTCCATCTCTGGTACGATCTGTTGATCAAGCACACACACACACAGCACACGAGATCAGCCTCTGTAACACCCCATCAGTCCGTGTGTGGCGAGAAGTGAGAGCCGCACCTTCAGCGGGAAGTTGAGCGGTCGCAGCCCCGGTTCGCGGCCGGCCGTGTCTTGACACGCCTGTTGTGCGGGCCCAACACGCCGGATTTGAGCCGCCGATACACGAATCGAAAGCGCACGAGCTGCGCGACGCGATGCACACAGTCGTAACACGTACCTTGACGTTACAGACGAGCATGTTGTGGGTCAAGAGACGCATCGTGGGCGAGCGGTGCGGCGGTCGGAGTTCGCGGGTGTTGTTGCCGTTTGGTTGCTTTTTGCTCCAAACCACTTTTTGATGCCCAATCGTCCCTACCCCTATCTCTTAACGCGACATCATTGGTCTTAATACGTTCGAGCTTCTTCTTTTCCACCAATTGAACGCTCTGTTGGAATCGATTGGTTGGTTGGCGATTGTTGGTGTCTCGCCCGTCCCGTGTGGTGTGGCTTTTGGCGGCACGCCTTTGACCGGCATTCACTGGAAGCGACCGCGGCTGTCGGCTCGCTACTTCCCTCTTCCTCCCCCTCGCCACCATGGTCAAGAAGAAGTACCAGTCCAAGCGTCTGACGCTCCACAAGAAGTACAAGATCGCCAAGAAAGTGCGCGAGCACAAGCGCGTGGAGCGCAAGAAAGAGCGACTGAACCAGCACAAGAAGAAGAAGGACCCGGGCATCCCCAACAACTGGCCGTTCAAGGAGGAGCTGCTGCAGCAAGTCGAGAACGCGCGGCTCGCGGAGATCGCCGCCAAGAAAGAGGCCGAGCAGAAGCGCAAGGAAGAGCGCAAGGAGCGCAAGCAGGCCGAGCGGATCGCGCGTGCCAATGGCGGCGTTGCGGCCGCGCTCGCGCCCACGCCGCTCTCGGTCGAGCTGCAGGCCAAGAAGGACCTGAAGGAGACGGTGGCGAAGAGCGACCTCGTGATCATCGTGCTGGATGCGCGCGACCCGCAGGGTTCGCGTTCGCTTTCGCTCGAGGACGGTCTGATCGGCAAGGCCGGCAAGAAGGTGCTGCTCGTGCTCAACAAGATCGATCTGATCGCCGCCGAGACGGCCGAGAAGGTGCGCCTGTCGTGGTGTGGGTTGGTTGGGTGGGTTGTTGCTGACTTTGTATATGTTGATGCAAACAGTGGGTCAGCTACTTGCGTCGCTTCCACCCGACGATCGCCGTGCGCTCGCTGAACGAAAAGGTCTTGGAGACCAAGAAAAAGTCGCGTGCACTGCAGGGCCAGAAGGCGCTCTACGAGCGTGCGCAGGAGCTCACGGGCTTGCGCGATAACGGCAGCGTTGAGACGCTGCGCCATTTCCTTGACGTGTACAGCGAGTCGTGCAGCGAGCTCACGCATGTTGCGATTCTGGGCTACCCGAACGTTGGCAAGAGTACACTGCTCAACTCGATCAAGAAGCGCCCGATCGCGGCTGTGGACAAACTGCCCAACACGACCAAGGCCGCTCAGGAGGCCCAGTACAACGAAAAACTCGTGCTTGTCGATTGCCCTCCGCTCGATGTGGACTACAGCGCCGAGTCGTCGATTGTGCTGCGTCACGGTGTGTCCGCCGTGTGGCTTGAGGACCCTGTGCCCGTCGTGCGTGAGCTGCTGGAACGTGGCAACGGTATGAACCTCATGCAGCACCTGCAGATTCCCGTGTTCAAGAGCCACGAAGACTTCCTTGCCAAGCTCGCGGTCAAGAAGAACTTGCTCCGCAAGGGCGGCGATCCGGACATTTTGCAGACTGCCCGTGGCTTCCTTCGCGACCTCGGCAATGGCACATATGCGACGACCTGCTTACCACCGGCCAAGTCCAAGTCGCGTTTCGATCTGCCCGAATGGTACACGAAGCTCTCGCTGTCCAAGGTGCGCATCTGATTATTTGGGATGATCTCATTTCCGAGCCGAAACTCACCTTTTCATTTGTGTTTTGTATATTGTATAGCTCGCGGAACTCGAGGCCTCGCTGTTCCTGAGCAACAAGTTTGACCTTCGTCGCGAGCTCTCATTCACTGCAGCACCGGTCTCCCACACGGCAGGTGACACGACCGAGTTTGATCTCGTGATGGGGCAGCTGCCTGAAAACGACGGTCTCACATCCGACGAGGAGGAGGGCGAGGACATGGAGGATGACGAGAACCTAGACGACGAAGAAGTGGACGACGAGGAAGACGATGAATAAAGTACTGCCCACATGCATCACCTATGGATCAATACACTGAGTAGACTACCACAATCTCCATTACTCTCCTGAGCTGGCAGGCCGAGCAAACGGCGGAGCGTCGACAGTCGTACACGAACCCGAACCCAGACACCACCAATCTCGACTTCGATGGAGGCTGCGTCGTCGTCGACGACGCGAGGAACTTGTGCTGCTTGGAGCAACTCATTCAAAGCACGCGCTTGACGCGTAGTGTTCTCGTCGGCAATATGAACTGGAGTACTACCCTCTGGCCTCGCGCTTGCGTCCATACGAGATGATTGGTGGTGGTCGGGTCGAGTTGGACTGGCGCATTTGAAGCACACGCTGGACGCGAGGTGCTGTCGTCGGCAAGCCGCGTGGGCAGTTGAGCTGGCGTGCCCTGTGGTGGCCATCGCGCCTGCGTCTCGATGCGATTGTTGGTGCCAGCTGACGTCCGTGCTTGCGTCGTGACCAGAGTGCGCCGAGCCTTAACACGCCGCGGCGCGGGCTCAGCCGTCAAGCGAGGGTCCGAGACGTACATGAAGAATTGGAAGCTGAATGCGGCGGCGACGAGGCGTCCAATCCAAACAGGGTCGGACTCACCACGCGCCAGTTGGTCCACGTCCGCTTGTGTGATGTACGACCAGCGTTCTCGCAGCAGCAGCTCGAATGAGTATCGATCCAGGAGCTCGTAGGCCGCCTGACCGGCATTCTTGCTGGCTTTGATGTAGATGTTGGGCTCGAGCAGTCGGAGGCCGTTGGTCGTGAAAGGCGGCTCGTCGAGGAACCGCAGCAACTCGTCGCGAAGCACATCGAATGCCTCGTTGACAATGAATCGTACTACTCGCGTCTCGCCTTTGCGAGGGTTACGAACGCGCTCTCCCTGGCGGAAGCTGATCTCCCCGAGCAGTTCCGTCGACGTGGGCAGAACTCCAGCACGGGGTGGCATCGCCAAACGGGACATGGCTCATGTTGGAGGGGGGAAGGGGGGTGAAACCCGCGAAGTGCATGACAAAAAAGGGTACAAATTCAAACATACAAAACAAAAAAGGGTACAAATGCAAACATACTGCAAAATGACGACGCAAAAGTGCCACCTGAAACCCTATTTCCGATAATCCGTGCGCTGTGAGGCGAGCAAAAGACGGTATACCTGGCAATTTAAACATGGCTGCAGTCATTGAAGCGATGTATATGTCACTACATGTCCATTGTCCAACCCAGCTTGTGCTGCCCAAGATGACGCTCTCAACGGCGCAGGTCGACGCGTTCTTCGAGCCGCGGGGCGGCTGTCGCGACGTGGACGCCTTCGAGAAGCTCAACCGCATCGGCGAGGGCACCTACGGCACCGTCTACCGCGCGCGGGACCGCGTGTCGCAGCGCGTCGTCGCGCTCAAGCGCGTGATCCTCCACAATGAGGCCTCGGACGGCGTGCGCTGGGCTGGCAGCGAACTCTCTCCCCATCGGCACTCACGACGGATTGTATGGACAGTTCCCCATCACAGCACTTCGTGAGATCAAGTTGCTGCAGCGACTGCAGCATCCCAACTGCGTTAGGCTGCTGGACGTCGTGGTCGGGCAGAAGCGTTCCAGGTGGGAGGGTCTCGCTTCCGCCTCGGCGAGGTCGCTGTGCCCATGGACTCTCGTGCTTCATTGTATGGACAGTGTCTTTTTGGCGTTCGAGTATTGCGAGCACGATCTCGCGCTGCTGTTGCGCTCGCGCAGTTCGAGTCATCACCCGTTCAAGGAGTCGGAGGTGCAGGCTTTCTTGGTACCGATCGCAATCTCTCGCACTGACACGACGATGGATGTGACGACTAGCTCAAGCGCATCATGCTCTCGATCCTCCACGCAGTCGACTACTTGCATCGCCAGAACATACTGCACCGCGACATCAAGCTCTCCAACATCCTCTACGACCGGTACGGGCAAGTCAAGCTCGCCGACTTTGGTCTGGCGCGTGAGCGAGTCGTCTCTCCACAGCGGAAAGAGAAACGGCACATCGACGTCTCGGACGAGGCGCAGCTCACGCCCAAGGTCGTGACGCTATGGTACCGAGCGCCAGAGCTGCTGCTTGGCGCGGAGACGTACGCGGGTGCTGTGGATATGTGGGCGTGCGGCTGCATCTTTGCAGAACTCTTACTACGCGAGCCACTCTTGCCGGGTGCGACCGACATGGAGCAACTCGAGCGGATCTTTAGGCTGCTAGGTAGACCAAGTGACCAAAGTTGGCCGGGCATGTCGTCGTTACCACTCGCTGACAAAATCACGATCGATTCCTCACGGTACTCGAGGAACCGCCTCGACTCGGTGCTGCCCGATCTCTCGCCGAAAGGACTCGATCTGCTGAAGCAGTTGCTCACATACGATCCGGAGCAGCGAATCACTGTACGTGATCAAGCTGGCGGTACACTGCGGTTGGAGTATCCACTCATGCACGTAAATACGTAGGCACGAGAAGCATTACGCCACCCGTACTTTCGTGAAAAGCCGTTCCCGCAGGAAGCGAGTATGATGCCCACATTCCCGTCAATCCACGGCGATGTGAGACCAACTGCATCAACATCCAACCATGCGAGTGGAAACCGGAAGGGGTCCAAGAGGCAGCGATTGTGAAGTGGTCTATTGAAATCCACGGGGACAGCTAATCTTATCAGCGCTCAATCTAGTCGACCTCGTCGTAGAAACCACCTGTAGCCTCAATGAGATCCTCATTCAACTCGCGCAGCGTAACAGCGTCACGGAACATCTGCTCAATCTCTTCGGTTGAAAAATCCGTTTCCGCAGACTCCTTCTGCTTAGCGCGATCACTGCAAATACATTTGGCCTCCGGGCGACGGCATCGACGACACTTCTTGACTGCGTCGTAGGCGGCCGCTCGTTTCTTCGCCTCGTTGTCACTGGCAGTCGAGAGTGGACCGACATCTTCGTCGACGACAATGGCACCATCGTCCCGTAGCGAGAAGAATACTGCGAGAAGTTGATCGATCTCGTGTGCATCGAGCTTTGTGACGAGTTGCACGGTGCTACAGTACCACCCAGGAAGCAACAGTTCAATTGTCATTCCCTACGCATGAGAGATGCCTCGAGCTCACCTCAACAGTTCTGTCGACATCGTCTTGGTGTCTTTGTTATGCACAGCAAGCAATAGAATAGCGGCGATGCACGACCACTGTTGTGTATCAATGCGTTAGCAGATACCCACATGTGCGTAAAAATGCATCGAAAACATATCTAACTCCCACCTGTTGTGAGTTGCGACCATCAATCGCATCGCGGAACTCGAAAGTCTTGATGAGGGAGTCAATCTTATGCGAGGCGTAGCGGTCCCACGGTAGCTTCAATTGCTGGGCGACGTGGGGAAGGGGTCGCCCTAGCATAAGCGAGAATGCGTTGTAGCGTTCGTTGAACACGAGCTGTGCTGCGCGTTCGGCTTGCTCCCGGTCTTTTTTTTTCTGCGCGTCTTTGGGTACGAGCGGGGGCGGCTTTTTCGAGAGGGGCTTGTTCGCGACAAGAAGCGTCGTGTCGTGCGTCACCCATGATGAGAACATCCGCCAGAGATTGACAAAGAGCGGTAGATCGTCCGTCGAGATGATCTCTTCACCATCGATGTCATCTGGATCAAAACCCGACTCGAAACTGCTGGTCGATGATGCGCCATCTTCTGAATCGTCCTCCCCAGCATCGCTCTCTTCGCTGTCGCTCACGACAATCTCATCGCCTCGCGTCTTCACTGTATCTTGCCATTTTCGCTCCACCTTTTTCGCGAGTGACTGTTTGTGCGACGGGAACACAAAGCCTTCGATCAGCACAGCGTGAGAGGCGTCCGGAAACTCATTTGTTGGGGCTGCTGGGGCTGCATTTTCACTAATGGCTGGTGCTGACGCCTGCAGCGATGCTAGCATTTGACTCGGATCGACCCGGTTGGGGCGCTCAACAACGCCAAGATCGGACGTTTTGGACCAGACTGTCTTTGCCTCCTGCGCACGGCGACGGCTGCGCGACGAGCTGTCCCGTTTTGCTGCCGCCTCGCGCTCTTGCTGCTGCTTCTCCCACTGGAACGGATTGGGTTTATCTGTTCCAAATACATCTTCTAGTGACGGTACGAGCTGTGGCGGCTTGGTCACGAGACGCGACGTAAACACCCGCGCTTTCTACAAACACGCAGGCGAACCTCAGTGACCGCTCAACAACACCCTGCCATCATGGACTACTCGTTACCTTGAGACACTGCTCCGAGCAAAACTGGTTCTCTGTCTGCGCCTCGTAAATCTCTTTCTTCTTGAGCGACACCCGGTACTTGGCGTTCTTGCTACAGAGTCCACCCAACCAATCCACGTCCATGCAGTCAGCAAACCGAACCCAGATTCGTTCACTACATCGCATCGACGCACTCGCGCAATCGGTTCGCACACGGCGGGAACGCGCACAGCAATTGCACGGAGCGCTCTTCGAACACCGTGTCCATGTGGCGTCGCTGGAGGATCCGCGCGCAGCGATCGAGGTACCCGACGGGGACGCCCGGATAGATCAGCGTCGCCATGAGACGGAACGCCTCGCGCACATTCGAGCCTTGCGCCGCAGCGACGGATCCGTCAGATGGGACAAACGTCGTCTGCGCATCGGCTGCGGACACTGTCGCGGCCTGTGGCGTCGTGCTCATATCGCTTCCGATGTCAAACTGAGAGCTGCTGGAGACAAGAGTAGCAGGTCCGAAGGCCTTCTATTTGAGAGGCTTTTGATCGACTTGATTTTTGGCCAATGAACTATGTTTATTTTGTACCCATGTTGGTGTGTCAGAGCTGGTCGAGATCGTCTTGGAGCACCAACGCGACGCCACACGCTGACAAAACGCTCGCGCGGTCAACAGTCGGGACAAGCAAATGCATGACGGGCTCCTCTAAGTGACGCACACTCGTCGCGCTCCTGTAGACGGGGCAGCAGTACAAAAGTGGGTTGCGGTCCAGTGTGGGCGAGAGTTCGATAACATGGATGGTCAGTGTCGGCAAAGGTTCCAGCAGTCGAGATTGTCTTGCTGGCAGCGCCTTCGTGGTCTGCGAGGATATTGTCACTGACTCTTGTAGAGCGTGGAAGTCACAAGACCACCGTGCATTCTGATCAGGAAACAAGAGGAGGATGAGGCGGGGGGGGGCCACAACAAATCTTCACGACTCATGAAACGTACCCACAGCATCAACCCTGACAGTTGAAACGTCGCGAATATGTCTCGAGATCCAAATCCACTGGCCACAGTATCTTGTTGCTGGATTGGGCATGACACGACGAGGCAAAGACTATCTGGACTCAAATTCCGTTCGAGCGCAATCGTGTGTCGCACCGCATACAAACAAGCTGAACGAGTACCACATGATCGTTAGCAATAGCGCCAACCTTTCAGATATACCAGAGAGACGTACATACCTCCAGGGAATCCGAAGGCTGGCAAGTGAAGCTCTTCTGGTAATCGACGATCGTTTGTGATAAGACGATGAAACTCGACAGCCTTGTGCATCCAACCGATCCACAAGTCTATTTGCAACGGAGCGGCATACAATGCGCCTCTCCGGAGCCCCGTGGACGCCACCGAACCCATAGTCAGTTGCTCTCCTGGATTGATGCATCGCCATGCTGGAGGCAGAAGGTGGTGGCGCAGGGCGTCCAGTGTGGGGCCAAGTTCCTCCATCAATTTGGCGGCTCGCGTCATCAGATTGCGCGGTTTTAGCGACGCAAGATACTCGATGAACCCCCAAACTTGCTGAACGTACGACTCCAGTGCAGGTAGCTCAACGAACAGTAAGTGATCAAGAATCCCTCGTTCCCATGAAGGACAACCGACCCGATACTCAGTATCTCCGGTCCCTGTAGTTGAGAGCATCGACGTTGCCGGTGGTTGTTCTAGCCGACGATTTTGACGCCACGCTGATAGTACACTTGTTCGATAGTGATACTCCTGACGCTGAAGACCGACGGATAAGCAATGCCGTGAAGGTAAACGCTTTGTGAGATGCTGTAAGACTGATTGAGCAGCGACGACGAGTTCGACGAACTGGTCTTCGCATGTTTGGAGAACTGTAGGACGAACAGGTTGAGGCAACACAACACGACACTCCTCGTTTTGAGACTTGATACGGAGACTCAAAGGCATGAGCGTTGACTCATCTAAACGTGGTGATGATACAGGAACGTCACGCGATGCCACGAGGCCCCTCAGTGATACAACCCTCTTTTCCCATTCGCTCATGCTTGACGATTGGTTGCTTGCTCCACTCGACTGCTGAGTTGGCAGCGCGAGACACACAACCAGCAGGTCGTGGATCAGCTTCATTATACTTGGTGAGGGGGCCTTTCCCGCGTAAACAATTCTGGTGAGCTCAACCATCACGGTCCATTCTGACGTGGACGCGGATGGAGCCAGCACCGGCTCACCCAAGCCTGAGACGGTCGCCATTGTCGACGCTAACGTACGCTCTCGCTGGTGAAGTTGGATCAATCGTATCGCTCTCTCAAGTTCATACTGTGATGAAAACAAATCGAGCGGTATCGTATCATTTCGCGTAGGGAGAGTTTCACACTTAGGTGCTGTGTAAGTAGGTACACCAAGCGAGACTTGCTTCCTGAAGAGAGAGTGGAAAATCCACAGTCCAACCTGAATCCACAGTTGATCCGTCCGGAGTCGGGGCGAATATGAAAGCAAAGATTGATTCGTCGCTTTTCTCGAGGATGGCCCAGGAACCGCACGCTGTGAAGCATATTTGGTAGAGCCCTGCAAGGGATGCTGAGAGTGAACATCCGGTTGCTGTAGCTGCTGCGGCATCTCGCTTTCAAGTTTTCGCACTTGCTCCTCACGAAGGAACGCTTCATAACATTGGCGGAATCCATGTGGAGATTCGAGATAAATGTGTCTGGAGAGCACACCAAGCCGATTGAATGTCTTGTTAGCAAACGAGGTGTAGTTGTTTGTCACATCATCGCATGTCACCATATCCAACAACCAAATCCGGAAATCGTGCGCAACTTCCGTTGCGGACGAACTCACCATATCTTGGAGACGTTCAAGCCCGATGCG
>JAADVY010000100.1:0-30761 GCA_023336035.1 Pythium plurisporium
ATTTCGAGCTGAAATCAACGCCAAACGGTGTGGAATTTGATTCGCTAGAATCTGCAGTTTTCCGTTTGTCCATAAGTGGCCTAGTTCCTGAGTTTTCATTCCGAATGTGAATTTTCAAAAACCACTGGCGCGGACTGTATCCGATACGTCGTTCTGTACCTGTTTCTGACCAAATATACGATTTTGCAGTTTACTATTGTGTGAAAAATGTCCGTGCATCTTTTTTCAGATCCATTACCAATTGCGTAGAATTGATTCATACAAGTCATCGCGTTTTGAAGCAATTTCGAACTTTGACGGGAACCCCTGTGTCAATGAGCACAGAACACCTACACTTTGAGCCAAACGGGACACGACGACGAAGGACCCTCCTCATCGACGGCCTTGTTTCTCTCTCTCTCTCCATTCGTTCATTTCGCGATCGATCGCCCCATGGAGAAGGACCTGCGCGACGCATTCAAGGCGCTGACACTCGTGCGCGCGGATCTCGTGGCCACGCGGCAGGCGAAAGCCGACGCCGACCGCCAGTGGCGCTCGCTCGCGAACGAGCAACGCGCGCAGATCAAGCAGCTCCAGGAGGCGCTCGCGATGCGCGACGAGGACGTACGCCAACCCAACCAACAGAAGCCCAAGGTGAAGACGCCTGTGAGCCCGACGGACTCGTCCGAGGCCGAGCCGGAGCAGGAGAACGCCGACGGCAGCAGCGACGAGCAGGAAGAGGACGGCGTGTCGCTGGAAGAGGTGGCCAAGGACCACCTCACACTACTCAAGAGCGTGTACGATCTCAAGACGCAAGTGCAGGCGCAGGCCGAGCAGCTCGTCGCGCAGGAGGCAACGCACGCGCAGAAGCAAAGCGAATGGACGCTGCTGAACGAGGCCCGCGAGCGCCAGCTGACGAAGCTGCAGGAAACGCAGCTCGATCTCGTGCGTGAGAAGAAGTTTATGGACGAGAAGTTTGAATTTCTCAGCGCTGAAGTGGACGTGGTCAAGAGCGAGCGCGACGCACTGAGGCAGCGGCTGGAGGAGCAGGGCGAGAGCTGTGGCAGCTTGCAGGACGACCTGGCGGCACCCGCGTTACCTACCATCTCTTGTGACGAGACAGCACGGAAGCTCCGTGAGCTACAGGACGAGATGCAGCGAATGGTGGACGAACACACGCAGCGCGAGGCATGTCTATCACGTGAGAACGTGGCGCTGCAGCACAAATTCGAAGAGCAAGTGGCTCTGGTGGAATCGCTCCGTCGCAGCGACGAGAAACTCGAGCACGAGCGAGACTTGCTTGAGACGCAGCTGCAGCACGAGCGCGTTGAGCGAGACGAAGAGAAGCAAACGATGACGTGCCGCATCGATGAATTGAACGCGGTGGTGCTGCAGCGTGACAATCGAGTGCAAGAACTGGAGAAAGAGATCGAGCAGATTCGGACTGAGCTGCGGGGCAAACAAGACGAGATCGACAGCCTCGTGAACGACCGTACGGAGTTAGTTCAGCAGCTGCAACAAATCCGTGACCACGCCTCGGAGCAGCTTCTGGTGCAGGAGAAGCAAGAAGAAGAGCGGATGAAGTCGCAGCACAGCGAGCAAGAGAAACTGCAGCACGAACTCACAACGCTGCTTGCGAGTTTTGAAGCGGCTACGGCAGAGAATGCCGTGAAGATGAGTTCACTGCAACGCACTAATGATGGTCTTCAGCAAGCGCTTTCTGAAAAGTCGAAGGAACTGGCAGAGGCGCAGACAAGCGCTGCCGAAATACACGATCGCCTGCAGCACCAAGAACTCGTGGTAGACATGTATCACCGTGAGATAACAAACTATCAAGACGAGCTTCGAGCATTGCGCGATCTTGTTCTACAACGCCAGCAGCAGATCAGTACCGAAGCCGAAAAGATGTTGTGTGTGCTTCACGAGGAATTCACGAACGAGTTGAAATCCGAGCAGGCGAAGCACGAGAGTGCCGTCGCAGAGAAGGAACAGCAGCTCGTCGCCAGCGAAGTGGAGCAGCGCCGACTCGAAGGTGAACTCGAACATGTGCAAGACGCGGCCCGCGCGCTTCGAGCGCAGCTCGATGTTGCGGATAAGGATCGTGAGTCACAGCTAGCTCAAATCAGTGTTCAAGAACAAGAAATTTCGAGACTCAAGTCGTTGATAGAGACCGGGAAGGATGCACAACGCACAGCGCACGAGAGCGACGTTAGAAGCTTGCGAGAGACTCATGATCAGGAACTTCTCGCAGCGAAGTCAGAACAGGCCGTGCTCACCCAGAAGATCAATGAGCTCCGTTCGTCGCTTGAGCGGCTGGAGCGCGATTTTGCACTCGCTCGAGATGCTGTCGAGGAAGCCGATAGAAGACTTCAAAACCACCACACCGATTCAGACCAGAGGAGCCGCGATGTCGAGCATCGTCTCCAATCTCTTGAACAGCAACTAATGGAAGGCGAGGACAATCGACCATCTATCTTATCAGCCGGGTCCTGGGCCTTGCTATCCTCCCAGATCCGCGTGCTTGATGACTTCCTACCCCAGCTGCAGCTCTTTGCAGGGCGCTTACACACATCGCTGCAGCTTTGTGGTGAGAACGCACGCGCCATGCACGTACTTAGTTCCTCTCCATCAGCGTCCCCGACTCTTCTATCAGATCTCTCGACGCTACTCCGACTCGCCGACCAGTTGAAACAACTATTTGCTGTCCAAGGACTCTCAACGCACGTGCGTCTCGTGCGGCGGAGTGTGCTTGCGACGCTCTCGCAATGGTTTGAAGAAGGAGAGGAGTCCTCTAGCGGTTCTGTGCCACCATCACCTCCTTTCGGCATTGAATCGCAAGAGGTCGCGATCGTGCTTCAGAACTGGACGGCAGACATCGAAAAGCGGGAACGAGTTGCGCAGTGGCTGAAGCAAATCGCTGCCAGTACCAAGCAAAGTACAGCCGAGAAACATGGTAGCGATGAGGATCAAGCGACACTTGAGCTCAAGGATATGACCCGTGAAGTAAAAGACGCGTTCTGCATGCTGATCGTGCCATTGCTCAAGCAGAACCATGCGATTTCGGTCCGTGTGTTTACACGCCGTGTGTGCGACATCAAGAGTTCATATTCGCCGGACGAGACTTGCTGGGAGATGCGGATCCACGTGCAGTTCTCGCCGCGTCGCATGAGTGGATCCCGATCTCAACGCGGTGAACCATGGATGCCCGGACCGCTGCGGCGCATTTCCTCAACATCGTCGGTATCATCTGTGGGGTCGACAACGTCGTCGCTCGCATCGTCTCTCTCGCTGTCGTCCGTCTCATCCGCCTCGAAGCTGCAGATCATCCAGGCGAAGCTCCAGCAAATGCAGCAGCAGAGCTCGGCGTCCTAACTGAAGTGTCGACTCGCCGTTCGACCAATCTATTCTTATGCCGGGTGATTCTCCGTAGGATCCCATGTATGCAATCACCCTTGTGGACATGGGATGCTCCAGGGAAAACCTCCTACGTATCGCGATAGTACTAAATACATCTCGTCAGACAGCAGGAGTGAGAAGACTCGCACAATCGCATGTCTCGTTTGCTGATCGAGCGCTCGGTCGGCCCGCTGCCCCAGGAAGCGCTCCGCATTGACGGGAAATGCATACCAAACCATCGCCTTCAATGAACACTCGACTCAGACTCGCTTTGATGAGGTGATTGTATCAAACCCTTCCACAGCACTTACCTGGTCCAACCGGTTATTAGTACGCACGGCGATCTCGCCTTCCTCAGCAGGCAGCTCATGGCCCTACGATTCGTGAAGAGTCGCGAGCGATCAGAAGTCTGTGAAGAGTCGCAAACTCTCCTTCGACGATCGAAGCTTCACTCGCCGGCAGTTCGACTGTGAGATTCAAGCTCCACTGATCGTGCAAGGCGAGCTATATCTAGAAGAACCGCACTCGGAAGCAGCTGGTCGGCTCTCCAGTTGGCAAAGTTCATCGTTGCATCATGTGGCACCATCGCATTTATGGAAAGATCCTTCACGCACGCTGTCGCGACTGTTTGAGCGGTCGCGCTGGCCCACCGTCGCATGGCGACCGTACAATATGCTGTCGGTGTCTGCGATTGGTTGGTTCGGGCGTCGAGTCGCAACGGTCGCGTGGAATTCATCCCCAGAGGCGGTCTCTTTCGATCCACTGAGGCAGCGTCTCCTCCTGCGGTCCTTTGCTCCTGCACGATCGCATGCATGTCTGGCCAAACTTAGCTTTCAGTCGTGGATTTACCGTCCAGCCCTCAAGAACCCTCCAGTACTCGTCCGACGTCGGCACAATCCCAAACGACCCTCTATCTCCGGAACGGTCTTGCCTAGTCGCCACCTAACGATGAAGGCTGTCAGTGCTCTCACCGCCGTGCTGCTCCACGCGGTCGCATGGTCGGTGCGTGCCGGCGAGGTGATCGAAGCAGGCGTGTTCAACCCCGTTGTACTTCAAGACAGTCCATCAACTGGAAACACCACCACTGCGAACTCGACCGTCACTGCGAGTCCGACCGACGTGCCCAGCGCGACTTCCGCGCCCAGCGTCAACGGCGGCGGCGACGATGCTGATCTGCTCATTCGTGACGTCATTCCTGAAGTCACGGCTGCGCCGACAACGTCGGTCGCTCTGCTCGCGGACGGCGCGCCGTGGAAGTTTCGGCTCAGCGCGGCCACGTCGTCGCATCTGGTCACTGGCCGCGAACTCCCCGCGGCTGCGACCTCAGTGCAGTGCCCCAGCTACGCGGCAACGTCGAGCAAAGTGCTGGTCGCCGTCTCGTCGTGCTTTTCGAGCACGACTTACAAGCGGATCGAGGCGTGGATCAAGCGGATGAAGGATGCGGACATTCGCTACTTTCCGGACGATAGCCGTTGCGTCGACTTCGACGTCAAGTGGGTCGATGATGGGTGCAACGCACCGCAGTGGTCCAACAGCCAGCTCAAGAGCAGCTCTGGCGGCGACTACATTGGCGTCATCAGCATCGTCGTCCATCAGAAGGCGGCAAACACCGTCGCGCAGTTCGCTGGGGTCCGAGGTATTGAGATTCCGCTGAAGCTCGTGTACAACGGTCCGAACCGCATCAGCAATCAAGTGTCGACGCTGGCCGGTAATCTTGTGAGCGTTCAAGAGAGGATTGCAGGATACACGCCGGCCTTGTGGGAGGGCTTTGAGCGCGGGTTCTTGACCGCAAACGACCTGCTTGGCAGCTTGCGTAGCCTCCATTGTGCCGACCGACCTGGCAGTATCGCCGAGTTGCTGGTCAGCGGTGGACGACGTTCTTGCTACTGCACGTGCCCTTACGGCTTTGAGTTTGTAGGCAAAGAATGCAAGAGGAAGCAGACCGAGGAAGACTGTACGTGTGCGTGGAGTACGAACACACTCGGGTACACGCTGTCAGGAGGTGGCCCCACCACTTCGAACCAGTGCTTGATCACGAGCACGAACACGATTCCCGTGCCTATCGCTGGGGACAACTACGTCGACCGCAACCGCATCAACTTCGACGAAAGCAGTCTGCAGGGAACGACGCCACGCGTCGAATTGACGGTGAAACGAGTTCCGGTGACGGTGACGGGCGACGTGGCCCCTCAGCCCGAGACAGCGAGCTCCGTCACGTATCCATTTAAGTGGAAGGAATTCCAGGCGGGTACGGCGGCAATCAGTCAGAAGCTCCAGTTTGCCCAATATGGCAAGTACAGCATCGAGCTCAAGGCTTTTGACTACAGCAGTAACGCTACGTGTCCTGGTTGCGTTGTCGTCGTGGACAACTACCGACCCACCCACCACTCCAACTCGCCGTGCCCTGTTGCGCCCGCGTACGGAGAATCGGTCTCGCAGCTCACGAGCACCGTACTTCAGTCGTACCAGGTTGAGATGGAGAAGTTTGTCAACTTTTCCAAGAACGCGATGAACGATCCGTGCGGCCAGAACAGCCAGGACTTGCGTTGCGACGACAAGTCGCGTCGCACCAAGGGTTTCAAGGACGGAGACTACAGCATCACGCCTTCGGCGTCCATTGCCGATGCGGAGGTCTTCTTCGTCACGAAGAATGTGGTCGATGACCTCGACAGCAAGCTCACGGGGTCTGCTTTCACAGGAGTGAACGGCGCCGACATCAACACGTGTACCTCTCCGTTGCCCAGCTCTGTTTCGTCGTGCGTCCAGAACCAGTGTGAACGATGCATTGATGTCTCCACCACTCTCAAGGAACGCTACGTCAAGTACCAGTGTGGGAGTGACACGGCCACTTCGTGCTGTGAAGGTACCGACAGCTGCACTCTCAAGCGCTGCCTGGTTGTGAACGGCTCGACCCTCGGATCCGCTCAGGCGGACATCAAGCCGACGGTGGTGAGCAACTCGATCGCGATCCTCAAGGCCAAGAATGAGAACAAGAACCTGACGGAGACCGACATCATCACGCAGTATCAGGTGGGCACAAGAGTCCACATTGCGCTTCCGAAGCTGTGCACGGGCTTCCCACCGGCTGGTACGGCCGACCCGAACTGTGTCTACACGGCTGCTGTGTCAAGCCTTATCGACGTCACCGCGAGCGCACTGGCCAACAGCGTGCTCACCAAGGCCATGAGTGAGTACGTCTCGTGGCGTTACCAAGTGGGCACCGGCTCGTGGAAGCCACTGAACGCGAACGCGGCCGAGACGTTTTCTGTCGCGACCACGACGATCGTTGTGCAGGCTTGGACCAAGTGTGGCATGATCAAAGAGTTCTCGTTCCGTGTCGTGCTGCACCCCAACACCAAGATCGACGTGTGCGACCGATTCCCCACGATGTGGTACCAGACGACGACGCCGAGCAAGACCCCGTTGGACGTCGGTACCAGTATCTGCATGTTCCCGAAGAGCGACTTTGCCGAGATCACGTTCGACTACAAGCCTAGCATCGAGATCTCGGGTGGTTCGTTCGGCGTGAGCGTTGCGAGCGTCGTGTGCACGATGCAGTACGATGGCTTCACTGGTCCGAACGCCACAATCGTCAGTGTCACGAAAGCGCCGTTCGACATCATCAAGGAGTTTTCGATCGACGGCGCACGCCTCGTGACCACCAACGCGCAGACCAAGGTGACCGTGTCGTGCACGTTCTCGTACACACGCCAGCTCGACGCATCGACCGAGAACCAGATCTGCACACGCTCGTTCACAATGAAGGACTGCACGCCGCCGACCATCACCAAGCCCTGTCCGTGGGACGGCAAGTGCAACGTCACGCAGTGTGCCAAGTCCACAGACGCGACGGTACTGGCCAAGCCGGATATCTACCAGGCGTGCGGTGGCAACCGTGTCACGCAGGACTCGACGGGTAATGCGCAGATGTGGACCGCGGAGGCGACGTGCTGTCCGTCGTGCGCGGCCAACTCGGGCTTCACGACGACCTGCAAGCCCTTGCGCCAGACGACGGCCGGCGCGACGTCCGACAACAGCTTCATCAAGCGGTGCGAGGTCGACAACACGGGTGTGAGCACAGGCGGCGGGTACAGCTCGTACCCCTCGTACGGTGGTTACGGTGCGTACGCGGTGCTTGAGGCCGCAGCAGCCGACGTGAAGGCGAGTGCATCGGGCACGACGAGTGCGCTGCTCGGAGCGACTGCGATGGTTGCAGTGGTCGCTCTGGTGGTCGCGCGTCGTCGCCAGGCCGCGCCCGTCGCGATCGAAGACGACGCGTACTACCCGCTCATGGGCTAAGCAGGCGAGTGGGTTGTACATGGTGGCTTTTGTGTGGACAAGCGGGCGTGGCCGCACGGAACGCAGAGCCTTCTTCATATGCATGTGTAGGAGCTACGTCTTTGTGAATAATGCATTTTCTTTCTTCATTGTCTGAGGGTTGGAATGCGGTGCTTTTAATCCTCGCGCACGAGTTGCTGAGAAAAGTCTCGCTCACCATCCCGCGAAACTGATCACACAGTCGCCCAGTTGTTCATCTGAGGGCCTTTGCACGACCCTAGTCAAGGGGGACATCTCACACAAATGTCATCTACATGTAGCTGGAGCCATGATAATACTCGTAGCCACTTTTGCACAATCCCATATTCGAGACAGCCTCGCGCACAATCCCATGATCCAAGGCAGTCATCTGTATTTGCAGCATCGCATGTCGCGTTCGCTGTCCGTGTGCAGGGCAACATCCGTGAGTGTCACTCGAACAAGAACGCCACTGCGGCAGCGTTGAGGCTCGCTTGCTGTGATTCGAGTTGGTACCTGCTGTCGGTGAAGAACCGCCGACGCGTGCAGTCGGAAGCACCGCAGAGGAATTCCGGCCCACCCCAGCGGATCCCCCACGAGTCCACCGCGACCGTTCGGTCGTGGCCGCAAGATCCCATGGCGACGCTTCCGACGAGTCGCGCGTGACTTTCACGTTTCGACTGTCGAAGAAAAGACCTCCGTTCTCGTGCCCAGGCTCCAGACGGCCCATTTCTTCTAGATTCGGCCTGGCTGGAGCTCCCCGCTAGCGGAGGTCTTGCATTCTCCATTCTTCCGCGCGGGCCACGCTTCATTTCTTCTCCTCAACAAGGACTCTTTGTCTCCGGACGGATTTCTTCGGATCTGCGACTCGTAGCCTCATGCGGATCGTTTCGCTGCTCGCCATGGCGGCGGTGCTGCCGGCACTCGCTGTGCAGGGCGTTCCAATGCAGGCCGACGCGTTTGAGACCACCGTGCTCGCGAGCATGCAGGACACGCCCGCACCGGTGGCCACGACCCCGGCCCCCACGACGGTAACGCCGGCCCCGGACACTACGACCCCTGCCCCCACGACACTCGCGCCGTCACCCACTGATGCGCCCTTGGTGGTCCCGGAGGGTGGCGACGACGATGAACTCATCGGCCAGCTACGTCCGGGCGAAGCCGTCGTGGAGCCCAAGCCCGTGCCCGAGATCGCGCTGCTGGCAGACACCGCGTCGGTGTCGGTCACCACCAGCGAGAAAGCCAAGTTCCCGTGGTTCTTCACGACCGACGCGGACGCCTCCGCGGGCCGTCAGCTTGTCGCTGCGTCCCCGCCAGCGACCACCGTGCCCTGCACGAACGCGGCGAATTTGCCCGACAAGGGCAAATTCAAGGTGCTTGTCGCTGTCTCGTCGTGCTTTGACAAGACCTCATGGCAGTACATAATAGCGTGGGTGGATCTGCTTGAGCACCAAGACGCGCGGTACTTTGAAGGCGACACGTCGAGCAAGATCGACGTGGACGTGCGCACCGTGGACGACGGCTGTGACAAGCCGTCGTGGGCCCCCAAGCTGCTCAAGGCCACGGACCGTGGCTCGTACGTCGCGGCGATCAATATCATGGTGTTCACACGTGGCTGCAAGACGCTCGAGCAGTTCACGGCCGCCAACAAGATCCAGTCCGTGATCGGGTTTGTGTACAACGGCCCCGGACCGGTGGTCAAGGGGGTGCGTCAACCGGACATCACGACCAGACTGCCCGGGTACACGGTCGCGCCGTTCATTGACGCGACCAACGGCTTCCTGAGCCAGTTCAATCCGTTTGGCGCGATGCGCAAGATCCACTGCGCGTCGCTGCCCGGCGGCGTGCCCACGTCGTACGTCCTGTACGGCGACCGCAAGTGTTTCTGCTCGTGTCCTGTGGGTACGGTGCTCAAGGACGGCGCGTGCCAGTCGACGACCAAGCCCGTGGATCCGATCACGGGCGAAGACGACTGCACGTGTGCATGGAGCACCAAGATCGACGGGTACAAGCTGTCGTCGACCGCGTACGTGCCCTCGGGCATCTGCCGCTTCGACAAGGTCGCGATCCAGGGCACGACGGGCGTGCTTCCTGTGCCTGTTGTCGTGGACAACTACGTCGACCACCTGCGCAACAACACGGGCGATGCGATCAAGCCACTGGGCTCGACGCCCCGCATTGAGCTCACGAAAAGCCAGATCGTCGTGACGATCATGAACGGCAAAGAGAGTGGCGCGGAGAACGTCACCGCGACCGACACGCTCACGCCGTTGACGTGGCGGGACTTCCAGAACGCGCCGAGTGCACTGATTGACAAACTTGTGTTTACGCGTGTGGGCCGGTACGACGTGCAGCTCAAAGCCACCGACTACGGCTCGCAGGAGGCGACCTGCAACGCCTGTGTACTCGTGGTCGATTCGTACCGCCCGTCGGCCAACCCGAGCGCGCCGTGCCCCAAGGCCGTCGCGGAACCGACGCTCGAGCTGACCAAGACCAACGTCGAGAAGGTGCAGAAGCTGGTCAGCGGCGTCGTGGCCTTCCAGAGCAACGCCCTCAACGACCCGTGCGGACTCAACACGCGCTGCGACGAGGACTCGCAGCAGTGCAAACGCTTTGTCGACAGCGACTACAGCATGCCGATCAACACCATCGGCAGCTCCACGTCGTTCTTCAACACGGAAGAAGTAGCCAAGGACCTTCGTGCACTGCTCGCCGGCAGTCCGTACGACGCTGCGCAGCCCGAGGGCATCGCCAAGGCCACGCAGCCCGTGTGCGAGCGGTGCCTCAAGGTCTCCACGATCCTCAAGGAGTGGTGGACCGACTACAAGTGTGGCACGGCCCAGGCGAGCGCACAGTGTGAGGGCAGTGCCTCCTGCGCACTCACACAGTGCGTCCGCGTGAACGGCACGACGCTCGCGACGGCCTCCGCGGCACTTACCGAGCGCGTCAAGAACGCATCGTTTGCCGTCGCACATGCCAAGGAGAGCAACCTCACCGAGACGCAGCTGCAGACCAAGTACCAGCTCGGCACCTCCGTCCACATCGCGCTCGAGTGCACCAAGTTTCCGGCAGCGGACGAGCCGGCGGACGCCAAGTGCACGTACACGACCCGCGTGCCGGACCTGATTGACATCGCGGCGTCACCGGCCGTCACGAGCCTCTCGGATGCGCTGCTGTCAGCGGCCGAGCTCAACAGCTTCGTGTCGTGGCGCTACCGCGTGGACGCCGGCTCGTGGCGCACGTGGGACACCGTGGCGAACGAGACGTTCACCAAGACGGAGACGGCCGTGCGGGTCGAGGCGTGGACCAAGTGTGGCCAAGTGCAGACGTTCGTGTTCAAGGTCGTGCTGCACCTCAACAGCAAGATCGAGGTGTGCGAACGCTTCCCGCAGATGTGGTACCAGGCCACGCGCGAGACGCCCGAGCAGGCCGTCAACAAGGACTTGCTCTGCATGCACCCCAAGAGCGACTTTGCCGAGGTGACGTTCGACTACCACCCCAATATCGGTCTCGCCGGTGGCTCGTTCGAGATGACCATCGCGCGCGTGATCTGCACGGCCAAGTACGACACCTCCCCCGACGGCGGCAACGCCACGATCGTCAACGTCGGTGTGCCACCACCCACGTCGTACCAGATCGTCAAGGAGTTCTCCATCGACGGTGCGAGCGTGGGCGTGACCGTGCCCGAGACCACCGTGTTTGTGACCTGCTCGTTCACGTACCGCCGCAAGCTTGACAACACCACGCACTCCCAAGTCTGCAACCGAAAGTTTGTCGTCAAGGACTGCACGCCGCCCAAGATCACCAAGCCGTGTCCGACGGACGGCAAGTGCGACTACAACAAGTGCGCCAACACCAAGGACGTGGATTTGTTCCAGGCGTGCGGCGGCAACCGCATCTCGCAGGCGGCCAACTACAGCACGACGATCACGACCGCCGAGTCGCAGTGCTGCGCGTCGTGCGACACCAAGTTCTTCACCACGCGGTGCCTGCCGATCCGCGAGACCCCGCTCGGTGCGACGTCGGACAGCACGTTCATCAAACGCTGCGAGGCCCAGCCCGTGACGTCGGCCTACACTTCCACGTCCTCGGCGACATCCACGTCGACGACGGCGTACGGCTCGTACGGCTCGTACAGTGCCTACTCGGTGCTGGAAGCCACTGTGTCGGATCTGAAGGCACATGCGACCGAGACGACGTCTGTGCTGCTCGGTGCGACGGCGATGGTCGCGGTCGTCGCGTTGATTGTCGTACGTCGTCGCCAGAGTAGCGCACCAGCCGCGATCGAAGAAGACGCATACTACCCTCTCCTGGGCTGAGCAATGGGATATCAAGATTTTGTTGTTGATTTTTTGAGCACAGGAGCTGGACGTACCTGGATTTTTCGACTGGATTTGGGGATAATGCATCACTTTTTTTTTTGCTGGAACGTCGTGTGGGTCGACTCTCTGACTTTTGCGTAGGTCTCAAGTGCTGCTGCGAGATGTGCAGTCGAGTGTATATATGATTGATTACACTGTCGAGTCCGCTAAACGTTCCTGTTGCTGGCGCGCAGCTTTGCGAGCGAGGAAGCGGGCGCGTGCGGCCGAAATCGTTTCTTCTTTGGTTGCCGTCGGCGGAGGCGCTGCGGTGACCAACTTCTGCGAGCGCTCCACTTGTTCAGTCGAAGCGTCTTTATTTCCATCCACACGCGGTTTCTTCGCAGTAGACAATTCGTCTCCCGACGCGATCGTCTCGGGGTGAGAAGAAGAGGTCGCGTCACGCTCGTGTTCACGCTCGTGTTCACGTGCGTCTCTTCTTGCTTGTTGCTCGTGGCGTGACTCTTTCGTGTTGTCCCCTCGACCCACTGTATATGCACTGCGAGCGTTTGCCGCGGCGCCGCCCATCGCGAGATTCTTGGTCAGCAGGTTCGAGTAGAACCCAGCCATCGCGTCGCCGGCCCGCTTGGTCACATCCTCGGCCGCCTCCATCTCGTCCATGCGTTTGTCTTCTTCGTCCCAGCGCTTCATGTCCTGTAGCTTGCGCTTGTACGACGCAGAGACAAGTTTCTCCTTGTCGCCGTACAGCGCGTCCTCGGTCGCTCGCTCCTTGAGCAGCCGTCGCTCGCGGATCCGCTCGTGCTCGATCTCGCGCACCTTGGCCTTCTCCAGCAGCGTCGAGATGTACTTGGAGCTCTGCTTCTCGCTCTCGCGCTGTGCCTTCCGCTCGCGCTTCTTGCTGTCACGGGAGCTCTGGATCTCGTCGTAGACGCCGTCGTAGTCAAACACCGTCGCGTCCTCGGCGAGCGCCTTCTCGTGGGTGCTTTCGACTTTGGCTCGCTGCAGGCTCCGCGCGGCCTCTGCGCCAACGCGACGGCGCTCTGCTGCCTTCTCATCAGTGGTATTCGTACGCGTATCGTCGACGTGGGCGGCAGCCGAGAAGACCGACGCGGGCGTGAGTTCCTGCGAAGTAAAAGTTAGATGGAACGTCCCGGGAAAAAATACGTCTAGGGAAGAGGAAAGCGGACCTTTTTTGCGTCTTTTTTTGTGGGAAGTATAAGTCCGTACTGTTTGGCACCGGATACGCCACCGGAGGATGCCTGTGGCGGCTTCTTGGCGGCAGGAAGCTTCATCGAGAACGCCATATTCACCGCTTGACGGAGGATCGTGTCCTTCGGGTGGGTCAAACGGAACGTTGTATTCGATGGTCAGAGGTATCCTACAACACAGTGTACACAGTACCACCACGATATTCTCGAACGAAGGGTTCTAAGGTTGGTAAAGGGGTTGAGTAATTACGCTCCCCTCTTCTAGTGACTATTTACGTTTCGCGTCCGTGACCATCACTCTGTCGCCTTCTCCCAGCGTGTGGGACTTCCCCAAACTGGTGGGGAAGGGAAACTCCGGGGAAAAGCAAGTCGCTACGGGAGAACAAGCAGGCGTCCGACGCGATGGGCGTCATCTCGGTGGGGGCGTCACTGGGCGTGGCCGAACGCGCGGCCGCACGTGCGCCCGCAGTGTCTCCGTCGTCCGCGACGGCCAACGCGAACCAATCCGCGTCCTCCGTAGCGAGCTATCCGCTGCCACCCAATGCTTCGTCGACGACCAGCACCTCTGTACTGCCGGTCATGACCAGCCATCACCACCACGTGCGACGCCCACACGAATACGCGTACAACAGCAGTGGAGTACATCTCCACACACAGAACGGCGCGCGCAGCAGCAAGCGCGGCGGACGACGCAAGTACGCGCAGCAGCACGCGAACGTTGCCGTGTTTCCACCGCCTCCGATTATCACGTCGGCGGGTGCTTTGTCGAATACGTCGTCGGTGAACTCGGCAGCGACCACGCCGAGTCCAGTGGTGGCGGGGAAGCCCAGTTCTGTGCGATCGAATGCGACCAGCGCGAGTGGCAAGTACACCGCGACGTCGGCGCCGTCGTCGCCGTCGCATTTTGTGCGCGCCGTGACATTTGAAACCAATGTCAATACGCAGCTACTCGCGCCGTTTGTGCTTGGTGCAAAAGGCGGATCCCGATTACAGGCTTTTATGGCGCAGTCCAAATGCTCGATTGTCCATCTTCCGGCGTCCGCGGTATCTTCATCGGAAGAAGTCGTCATTCGCCTCAGTTCAAATATTGTTGCTCCGTCGCCTTCTTTCTCTCGATCGGAGTCGTGCATTGAACGGCGAATGAGTTTTACCGTCTCGGGTGACACAAACAAGCGGGTACGTGTGTATGAGACTATTCGAAAGCAATGCATATCAGGTCTGAACTAACTGCTTCATATGCGGTAGGTGGACCACGGCGTGCGATTGCTTCAGGGGGCCATTGAAACAGCTGAGCAAATACTCCTCCGCAAAAAGGCGGGGGCGCGCACGAGTTCGGCGGCGGTGGTGGCTACGAATGTACCAGTCGATAGTGGTGGGAACGGCAAGCCTTCCAGCGGCCACGTGAGTGCGTCCAGAGCCGCCACACCGGACCACTCCATCGACAATTCACCGCCGCCTTCTCGTCTGCCAAGCTCTTTGCTGTCGTCAGCAACGCTATCTTCCCACGGCCACGATCTTGGGATCAGTCGTGACTCGGTCGATGAGCGCAAAGCGCAGACTCGAATACGATATCATCCAACGAACCAGCCACAGAAATGCGGCCCAGGTTTCGCACCAAGCCGGAGTATCGCCGAGTCGACAACTAGCGTGACGCTATCGACGCCAATCTCAACTGTTGCCCACAGCTCCGGCAAGAAACGTACGTGTTACGGTTTGGTGACCATCCCGTTCAGTTGGTGTATAATGAAATTGCATGTGTGTATATGTAGGGCAACTACCCGTGTCGAGTGAAGGTACAGGTAGCTGTGAGCCGCACAAGCGGGAACGTATCATATCTCCGACCAGGTCGACGGTGAGTACACCACACCATCAAGTTGAAACGACATCGATTGAGAACGCGTCAGTACATCCGCCGGCTGTCAATGAGAGAGCGAGCAGCGACGGGGCCGCCGATCCAGAGTTCGACGAGTTCCGAATACGTCTAACACGTGGTGTCGAGTTTGCACGTCGAATCGACGCCCAAGCCGCTCGTGTCAAGCAGAAAATGCAACGCGAAAAAGAGAAGTATTTACAGATAGTCAGAGAAGCGCAAATGATGAAGCACCAGCAACGCGTAGCTGATGTTGTCATTCGCACGCAATGTGCAATAATGGCAACTAGCGAGTCAAGTGTTCGGAAGCGAAGACGTATCGAACAACTCAGCGCTGCTCAAGATGTTGCGAATATGGCTTTACAGCATCGCACAAAAAAAATCTCAGCACACTTGCCTGCCAGAGACCACATTGACGGTTTCTGGCGCTATCCGCCGAGTGCATCGGTGGAACTTTCCCAGCTGATGCAAAAGATTGCTGCTTTCCGAGCGGCTGCGAGCAGAGGAGTAGATGACCAAGCGGAGAAAGTTGGTGAAGTGCACAACAAAGAATCAAGCAAGTCCCGTTCTAGATCAGCAGAAGTCTTTGTTGAATCATCTGATCTTCCCTCAAGTGTTGAAACCGAAACAAAAAAGGGTGCCGCCGAGTTGATGGAATCTCACCAATATCGGACACCTGACTCAGATGATCGCGACAAAGACAGCAGCATTTTTCGCCCTCGACATCTAGCTCCAGGCGTGTTACGTGATATGAATTTGATTCAGGACTACACGGATGAAAATGACTGCGCGCTACTCCACCTGCTTATCGGGCAGCGTCAGTACTTCTACTTGGAGACGATCTCGCTGTCTTTCGGTGTAAATGATCTTGAGCGACTCGAGCACGAGGCTGCCAGAACTATCAACGATCTTGAGATTATCCGCGAGTTCATCATGAAACGTCGACGCTATGCTAGTGAGCTCCTGAAGTCGATCGAGATGGTGACTTCGAATGGCACTCAAGCTTTTACAACATCGAAGGCGCCTTCGTGGTCATCTATGCAACAGTCTCTTTTGGATATGCATCCACTGTTGTTGGCGCTTCATCTCCTCGCACTCCACTATCATGCTGTCGCTATTCTGGAACAGAAGGAAGTACCTCTCAACATGCCACAACGTGATTTGCTATCGGGAGAGGATGAATTGTCGTCGGACTTGTTCAAGTATGTTCTTCGCCCGATGCGTTCGTCTGCGATCGAGTCCAGTCTGAATGATGCATTGCCGACTTCACTCGTCAGAGAGACAATCGCTCACTGTCCTGAAGTTGTCAATCACGTATTGGATTGGAAAGAAGAAAGCGATGTTCCTCCAATTTTTTTGCACGATGTAATGGCCACGGTGTCAAAGAAAAGCAAATCCAACTCTGCTGGAAGCCCAATGCTTCGAGAAACTCTGCGCCATCTACAACAACACGCTGGTGATTTTGACCGAAACTTTAGCGAACTCGCCCGACACTTTCAAGGTATGAAAAGCGGCGGCGGTGTGTCTGGTGATAAGATTGTGTATCTCGTCAACCAACTGAAGGCGCTAGGTGCTCGGCTCCTCATCGCAAATACCCAGCTGCAACTGCACAAGTGGGCTACAGTTTTCGTTGAAAACAGTTTTTCGTGGTTTGATGACGATGCGGGAGATGCTCTCGATGGGAACGATGGACTTTGTGGTGATCGATCGTACGACAAGTTCACTTGTCTGCAAGATGCTCTGCATGTGTGGCATAATGCTAAGCTCTCATACTCTGCGAAGGATAGCGACCAAACGCATGATGGTAAGTCTGTCGATGCCCCCCTTGGTGACCTCGACGGAACAGATAGCGATCATGGCCGCGAGCAGGATGATCAAGATCAGCAAGATGACCCAGAACTAGTTCATCTTCGGAGAATTTCCCCCGCCGAAGTGCTCAGTGTTGTCGATACAAAGTTTTTGGACACCGCAACGGTTGCGGGCTACTTGCTGACCAGTCAAGCTATTGCTCACTTGAGGAATGATTTCAACAAGTCGCTGGCAATTATGCGTGCTTCGATGAAAGTACTCGGTCGCACTGCGCCGTGGCGTACTCATGTCAAGCATTCAAACACGCTCAAAGAAGAATACAAGCGGCAGCGGGAACTTGAGAACAAGTTGCTTCTTCATCAGTGGGCAGTTTACTACAAGAATCGGCCCCTACCTTGTCGCCACGGGGACGAACTCCCATGTCGTGAAGTCGAGATGGAACCAGGGAATGAAGGTGATGAAGATGAAGATCCGAGCGTGACAGTTGTGCAAGACGACTCGGGAAATGCATCAATATCCCCCGACACCGACGTTGATGGCGGTATTATCCTAGAGCCAGGTGACACACCTGAAGTCGTCGACATGAAGCTTCTGCGTCATGAGATCGAAAATGTTGCCAAACAAATGCAGACGATGGTGGGCACTGATGCAGTTGGTCCGGACCGAAAAAAGTTACTTGACGCATGCAACCTTCTTGCTGCGTCTTGTGTATCTGCCTTGACGAGGTTTCTCAGCCACGACGAGTCACCACCAGCTACTGAATCTGTGCGAACAGGATCCGGTTCTGCACGTGCGTCTCGTCAACGTGCGAATAGCGCGACCAAATCAAGCAACGAGGACCCAGATGGCGCACCTGATGATCACGGTGCTTCGCGTGCTTCATCCAAGTCGAGACAGCGATCAAAAAGCAGGATTGCACGTGATGACGATGTCGTGGCTCCTAATGTTGCCAACCATAAGGACGATGAGTCAGGCTCGGCGAAGACAGGTGCGAAACTTGATTCGCCTGCTCCGAAAAGAGGGAAGAAAGGGTCTTCGGTATCTTCAGCAAGGAGGCCACGCGCCCACTCGACATCATCTGCATCTCCTCGGACCCCTCCAACAGCTACGTCGGCACAGAATATTCCACCTGTCTCCAGTCGGTCGAACGCTTCGAAAGTCTCAGGAACACAAGCAGGCACGGTTGGTCCAATCCTAGCAGAACCACTCCGTATGGGTTGTTCAGGGTGCCGGGATACACGTCGAAGGTGCACGGGATGCCATGGTTGCTGTCTACACTGTGTGTGTGTTGGATGCGGCTGCCGTATTTGCTGTTCCAGTCGTACGGCATCAGTTCAGAAAACTCTCAGTCTGTTGGTCTCGGCAGTGGAGACACGCATGGGCTGCAAATGGATTGAGTTGGATGCGATTGGCGACCACAGCGAGCGATGTGGTATGGTGAAGTCTTGCTCGGTGTGTCAGCAATGTTCTTCCCATTGTAAATGTCACCCATCCACCCAAGCTTCGTATTGCCACACGGGTGGCACCAGCAATGGACCGACCACTACAGCGACTGCTGGATTTCCGTCTTCTACTGCTCGAAAGGAACGGCGTTTTCGCATCAACCCGACGGCAGCACATCGCCGTCAGAATCACGTAACTGGAGGGAGTGACGATGAGGCGATCGGTTCATCGGATAAGCGACCATCATCTGCTGGTGGCTCAGCAACAAAACGCACTCGTCGCTCCAACTCTGATGCAACGCCTTCCATGCTGAAGGATGATCCCGTCGACTCTACTACCGGATCGGACTTCATATCGTCGGAGTTTAGTGGCTCTTCTACCGACGGGATTCCGTTTGTCTCGTCGAATCCTCCTGCGCAGCACAAGGACGAGCAAGAAGATCTATTCCGTGCAGCCCGAGTGCGGATGAAACTACAGCGCAATACTCTGCCGAAAGCGAACCACCCGTACGGACTGATTCCACCAAATACGCTTATTGAGGGAGAGATGCTGTGGCATCCTGATCGTATTCGACTCATGTGGGAACGGAAGGACGTGTACGGCGTGTTAGGTGTGCCTCGCGAGGCGTCATCACAGTTGATAAAAAAACAGTACCGCAAGCTCGTGCTCAAGCTCCACCCAGATAAAGTACAAGGGACGAGCGAGGCAGGTGATGCTACATTGCCACATCAAGGCGAACCATGGACAATGGATGATCGCGTCTCTGCTTTTGTCGCAGTGACCCAAGCGTACAAACTCCTCTCAGGTGAGATTGGTGCCATCCACAATAATGGGTGGAAGATTCCGACTTCGTAGACGCCTCCTCTGTAAATAGTGGAAATATGAGGCTGTTGCCAGTGCTAACCGATCCCAAGCGTCGCGTCGTTGTGAAGAGTCTCTCCCATCAGGTCACAAGAGCTCGAATCAAGACTGCGACTTTAACAGTGCAGCAGAATGGACGTGAATCGGATTTTCTCAGCGGATCAAATCGCAGTGCCTCCCGATCTCCCGCATGTACTCAAAGACTGGACCAAGGCCGTGATTCGTGAGAATCCCGCAGATGTGCTGCTGTTTTCGCTCAAATATTTTCAAGACAAGACGCAGCTTGCGTCTCAGAAGAAGGCGACCGAGAATCTCGTGCGACGTATCAAGCAGCTCTTCGAGCAGTACGACGTCGACGGCAATGGCCGTATGGAAGCAAAGGAGCTCAAGCGATTCTTCCTGGACGATCTCGCGCTGTCCATGACCGACTCGGAGATCGAAGACGTGATGATGGATCTCGACACCGACAACACAGGTTTCATTGAGCTGTCGGACATCATCCAGTGGTACACCAAGCGTTAAGGCGATGATCGCGTAGGAACCACAGATTGAAATTTCTCTTGCTGTATTCGTAATGACAGGGGGGGCTTCTCTTATCGCAAACGGTGACAACAGTGCCGCGTTTGTTTTCGGGACTAACACAACAAAATCGCGGACACGCCATCTCACTCGTTCACGTCGGAAATGGAGGCCGCGGCGGCAGATGCCGAGTCGCTCTGCCAGATGCGGATCGTGCCGTCCTCCGAGCCGGTGGCGAAGCTCTCACCCGTCGGCGAGTAGCGCAGGCAACGCACGGGGCCGTGGTGGCCCTTGTGGGTCTCGAGCAGCTCGCCGGTGGTATAGTCAAACACACGCACCCACGTGTCCGAGCCGCCGGCGATGAACTTGCTCTCGGTCGGGTGGAGCGACGCGCCGCCCTCCTCACCAAACGAGATCGGCATGTCGAATGCACGCAGCAGCCTGAACCCATTCGCCGCATCAAAGAACGACACCTACAGGCACAACGACACCATTAGCGACAAGCAGTGGAATTTACCCGTTTAGACTGTCTCGTCGTACACACCTTTTTGCCCGCCGCGACCGTGATGATCGCACCATTCCGCGAGGCCTCGAGGTCCATCACGCCGGCGTCGACCTTGAACTCAGTCACCTTGTCGTGCGAGTCGAGGTTCCAGACCGTGAGCGTGCCGTCCACTTCGCCCGTGACCGCCAGCTTGTCGCTGAGCACGACGACCTTGCGGATCTGCTCTTTTGTGGCCATGGTCGCGATCGGCGGCGACGGCATGACCACGATGCCCGTGCGGCCGTCAGCGCGGTACATCTCGAGCTGTTCCTTGACGCTGAGCAGATCGAATACACGCAGCAGCTTCTCGTGGCCGGCCGTGAGTAACCGCGCGCCGTCGCGTGTGAACTCGACCGACTTGACAATGTGCTTGTGCTCGAAAGTCGTGACCACATCGCCCGAGAGCGCGTCCCAGAGCTTGACCGAAAAATCGGCCGAGCCCGAGGCCGCGTACTGGGCCGACGGATCCATCTTGGCCGACCACACGGCGCCCTTGTGGCCCTCGAACGTGCCAATCCAGTCGCCCGAGTCACCGCGACGCAGCATCGGCAGCTTGTCGTGGCACGCCGAGATGAGGAAAAAGCCGTCGGGCGTGACGGCCGAGTACTGCACCTCGGCGAGCGGCCGCGAGTGGCCCGGACACACGATCGGGATCTGGCGCAGTGCCGCGGCGGCCGCACGGGACGACGGAGACGCAGGCGCTTCCATGGAGGAGATCGAGAGAGAGCGGGGACGAGGGGGGGGGGAGATAATAGGGAGAGCGAGGATCCAATGCGATCGTGTTCGTCTCGCCTTTGCGATCCGATGCCGCTGGGCTCACACCCAACGAGAAGAACGCCCCAGTGAAGTCACTCGCGAGCAGCTCCCCCTCTTCAGTGACATCCCGACCAATTGATACGATATCGTAATTTACAGGATACACAGTACACTTACGGTGCTGGCATGTTGCGTTGTAGCTGCCGAGTCGGTTCACGCAACATAAATCGTGTGGATCACTTCGATCTTGTGGCTCCCCGCGTTCCTGGATCATGGCGCCTCCCGTGCGCGTCGCCACGTGCGCGGCGCCCACCAACATCGCGACCATCAAGTACTGGGGGAAAGACGACGCCAAACTCAACACACCGCTCAACTCGTCCGTGAGCGTGACGCTCCACCAGGACGAGCTACGTACCAAGACCACGGCGGCCGCGTCGCCTTCGTTTCCGTCGACCGAGCTCTTCCTCAATGGCAAGCCGCAGCCGCTCAACGGCCGCGTGATCACGGTACTGCGAGAGATGAAGGCGCTCGCCCAGCGGCAGCATGGTGCCCACGGTCCGCACGCGTGGCACCTCCGGATCGTCTCGGAGAACTCGTTTCCGACGGCCGCGGGACTCGCGTCGTCGGCGGCCGGGTACGCGTGTCTCGTCGCGACGCTCGCCGAGCTGTACCAGGTGAAAGACGAGTTCCCCGGTCATCTCTCGAGCATCGCTCGCCAAGGATCGGGCAGCGCGTGCCGCAGTATGTTTGGCGGCTTTGTGCGATGGGAGAAAGGCGCCAACCGCGACGGGTCCGACAGCCGCGCCGTGCAAATCGCCGACGAACACCACTGGCCGTCGCTCAGTGCGATCATCTGCGTGGTCAACGACAAGGAGAAGGACACGAGCAGCACGGATGGCATGGGCAACAGCAAGGCCACGAGTGAGCTGCTCACGTACCGTGCGTCCAGCGTGGTGAAGGAACGGCTCGGAGCGATCGAGGCCGCGTACCGGGCGCGGGACTTTGCAACATTTGGCAAGCTCACGATGCAGGACAGCAACCAGTTCCACGCCGTGTGTCTCGACACGTACCCGCCGATCTTTTATCTGAACGCCGTGTCGCGACGCATCATCCAGCTCGTGCACGCGTACAACAGCTTTTACGACGAGCTCCGCGCGGCCTACACGTTCGACGCGGGACCCAACGCCGTGATCTTCGCCGAGAAGCAGCACGTCGCCGAGATCGTGCAGCTGCTCACGTACTTTTTCCCCACCGATGCGATGCCCATCAAGAGCTGCTACCCCGAGCTCACAACGGCGTCGCGCCACAGCGTCTCAAACGCGCTGCGGGAGGCGACCACGCTCACGCCGACGCCCAACAGTGTGAAGATGCTGTACGTCACGCGGGTCGGCGGCGGCCCGCGGGTCCTGCCCGAGAACGAGGCGCTCGTCGACCCGCTCGACGGCACGCCGCGTCTTCCCGAGGAGAAACCATCTCCCCACCCGAGCGACACGCCACCGACCGTTGCGCCGCTCGTACTGGCGGTATCGCTGCTCGCGACGGCGTCGTTGCTCACGCTGCTGCGACGCCGATAAGCACACAAATACAGAACGATGGCTCTCTCTCTTTCTTTAGTACTATTGCGGTAGATTGGTACGCAGACGTCGCTGCACGAGCTCCACCAAGTCGTCGTCTGCGATCGCAGCGTCCCGCGCCCACGGCGGGGGCTGCAGCTGCAGCGATTGCATGGTCGTCATGATCGTGTGCTTGGTCGTCTCGTCCATGGGCTTGGGCGGGGCCGGCGGAGCCGCCGCCGACGATCGCGCCTCTGGTATTACTTCAACGTTCTCCTCGTCGGTCTCGTCGCCGTCGTACTCGTCGTCGCTGTCGGCTGCGAGCGGCGCGTAGCTCACTGCCGCCTCGTCGTCTTCGTCGTCCTCGTCGCTTTGGTCCGCCGGCTCCGCGTCGCGTTTCTCGCTCTCGGTCGGCTGTCGGGCTGCCTCCGCTGCGTCGTCATCGATCGGAGTCGGATCCGGCGCCCGTGTGCGCGCGACGACCGCCGCGTACTCGGCCTCTAGCGCGACCAGCGGATCGAACGCGGCGACGAACTTGTCCATTTTTGCGGGGTTGTGTGCGTCTCTTCCGTGGGCTTTCGAACAAGTATCAGATATGTGGAAAGGGTAAGAACATGGAAAGTGCCCCACACATCGTAATACTGTACCCTCCCACGTTCGATGGAAGTTCTAGTCGTCAGAACAAAGGCAGTCTCCTACAGTTTTCCCTGGCCTGAGCGCAACCCCTTAAAAGAGATCCCCGTTGTATTTGGTAGTACTATGAAGGCATATTAAGCCAATCAATTCATTGAAATATCATGCCCTTCTCATACAGATGAGTACCACCTTTGCACCGAGGCCAGGGAAAACTGTATGGGCAGTCTCCAACGAATGGGAGCTGGAAGGAGGAGATGGGAATGAGTCGGGAGAGAAACGCAAACGACCTCTGGCTTGTAATGAGGGTTCGGCTCATCTGTGCTGCCGTGGATGGAAGCTCTCGGTTGTCTGATGACCCCCTGATGGTCTCCTAGCACTGGACCTCGTGGCCTGGGAACTACGAGAGCAGGTGCTGTCGAATAGACGAAAGAACTCTCGCAACAGTGGAAGGGAAGAGTATATAACGACAAGAAGCTACTGGAAGCGACACGTACAGACGACTACGACAACACTATGCACATTCGATGGAGGAACACGGGCGAACGGGACAGACAGAGAGAGAGAGAGACAGAAAGGGATGCCTTAGACCTGGTGGAAGACGGCGTGGTCCAGCACGTCGTCGATGACGAGCCGCTTTGCCGGACGCACTTGCAGCAGGCGCGTGAGCAGATCCACGGCCGCCGGCGAGATGCTGGACGTCATGCCCCACACCTCGAGGATCTTCTGCACGCCAAACTTCTCCAGGGCCAAGAACGCCGTCTCGTCGCGGGACGCGCACGGCACGAGCGGCGAGCCGGTGAGAAGAATAAACAGCATGATCCCCAGCGACCACATGTCTGCCGCCATCGGATCGTAGCTCTCCTCCGCGACGACCTCAGGGGCCATGTAATAGGCCTTGCCCACACGCTCCGTGCACACGCGGGTCGCTTCGGTCGCGAGCCCAAAGTCACAGATCTTGCACACGCCGTTCTTGAGCAGCACATTCTCCAGCGACAGATCGCGGTGCGCGATGCCATTCTCGTGGAGATACGAAACTCCCTCGACGACCTGCCGAAAGTAGTGGAGCGCGACACTCTCGTTGAGGCGGTTCTCGGGCGCGTCCTGGATCAGCGTCATGAGATCGCCGCCGCCGCAGAATTCGGTGACCATGTACCACGCGCCGTTCTCCAAAAAGTCCTGTCGGAACTGGAGGATATTGGCGTGCGGCACCGCCGTCTCGGCGAGAAAGCACGCGACGCGACGCTCGTCGAAGGGATTGTCCATGCGGCGGTTGGCGGTCAGCGCGCGCTTGGCGCGCCGCAGCGACACTTCCTTGACGGCCACGAGCTCGTTGGCGCGAGCGGCGTCCTCACAGAGCCAGACGTCGCCGTAGAGCGCGCGACCGATTCGGCGCTGGATCAGGAACTGCTTGTTGAGCATGGTCGCACGCGTAGGGGAAGACTTGTGCACGCGCTCGTCGAATTTGGGAAATGAGCCGAAGGTTGCGGTGCGGATGGGCCTGACGAGCTTTTGTTGTGGGTTGTTGGCCCGAACACCACTTGTGGATCTGGAGCTGATCCATATGGAGGAGGGAGACCATAGTCTGCAATCAATATGGATCGATGGACCTGAAGGTCAACATCTCTCAGGTCTCTCAGGTCATCCCGTGGCTGCTTGCGACTCGCACTTCAAAATTACAGCAAGGGCGCTTTGCAAATATAATTTCATGGAATCCGCCAATTCCTCTGAAGATTGGTAACCTACCCCTTTTGATAGGCTACGTTCACAAAATCAAATTTAAGATCACTCTATAAAAACATATTGACGGTTACACGACCACGGCAGATGCGGGTAGGGCTGTGCGAAAAACCAGGATCCATTCTCGTTTTCCTTCCTCTCTCGTTTGTTCTTGAGCCCGACGCCACCAACGATTTGACCGTTTCAGCCAACGTTGGGACAGATCCAGGTAGGTACCGCAATGGCGAACCCGCTCTTTACCCCGTAGGCTCTAAGGCACTTGTACAGTCACGCCCTGGTCCACCCCCTCCATCCCTGGACATAGCCCGCACACTCGTGGGACTCCCCCACCTTATCCGAGGTGAACCAGGTTAGAGTACCCCAAATCGCCCCACGCACTCTTGCTCGGCTCTGCTCATTTCTCTGTCATCCCACCACACAAATCAAATACATGGAGATTGGGACTAACATGTCTACAAGCCTCGAGTCCTGTTCTCCCAACTCAAAACGACTACATGTAGACTATCGATGGTCGTCTTGTGTGAACGCCCATCATATGATAGAGGGATCGCATCCCAGCGGGATCCGTCATGTCCAGCGGCAGTTGTTTAGACTGTTCTCTTGTCCGGACGTCACGGAAGTCACGACTCCTTTCTGCCAGGAGCCAGCAAAGCTCCGCTTGCTTCTCATTGGAGGATCGCAGGGCAGCAAGCACGAGTCGTCGACCCGTCCATCCAACTCTGGATCAGAAACAAAATTCTGCTGCGTGTTTTTCGTCCAGATCCAGAGGGGGAGTGGCCCTCTGAACTGAAGATTACACGTTCTGGAGGCATCGTGAACAGACGCCCCACACAGAGTCATAGGCAAAAGCATGACGATGGCGGCAACGACGGAAGAAAGAAACGTCGTGGAAGTTTCCTGTGCACGGTTGGAACGACCACACTCTGTGTCATTGTTGGCGATGGCCAGATCTTGAAGGGCGACACGAGGTCAGGCAGGGAGGCCCCGACGCAAGCGAAATCGTGTGCGGACTCGGTACTTCGGGCGTGTTCCAATTCCCTCACTTATAAACCAGCGGCACACGATGCCCCGGATATTGTAGATCAGGAGCAAAGACGGAATACAGTACTGTAGAGAGGAAGAAATCGAATACCTGCTGTACAGGTGTGCTTCTATTGGGAGGAAGAAATCGAATACCTGGTGTGCTTCTATTTTTTGTTTGTTTTTGCATGTCGTTTATGTCCACTTTGTGGGAGGTCACATGTTCTATTTATCAAAAGGATGCGCCAAAGCGAACGAGGGGAAGGGTTCTCTGGAAGATGGCTACATTCGATCCAGCATACGTGTACTGATTGCTGTTAATACAGGCCATAACGCTGCCATTGCAATCCGGCTTCGATTCTCGTTGTACTCGCAGCAAGCGCGTAAGTCGAGATCCCATACTCATAACAGCGCGTTTCCGTTTCACAGTACGGATACGATCGTGTCATCTGTGGTCTCCTCCTCCTTTAGGAGCTGATGACCTTTGGGGCGTTATGAGCTCCGCGTCGGTGGCGTGGCGAAGACAACACAGACTGGTATTCAAAATTGTGGTATGCACGTGCGACATACAAAGACAATAACCGCTCTATCGAGGTGGCTTCGTCGAGAGCGATCGCAGTACAGTAGTATGTTGTGTCCAATCCAACCCAAGAAGAATGAAAGAGTCTTCTCACGAGCACTTTTCCATCAAACACGGTGTTAAGAACATACAAAAATTCATCCGACACCACAGCCACGCACATTTCATCCCCGTCTCTATGCAACGTGAACTTCAACTCGCATCAGATGGAGATCTCTCTTCGACATGGCTTCATCAGATCAAAAACCTCAGCACCTCCACCACATCCACGACGCCTACCAGGAACATCAACAGGCCACATGGACTCGTGTCCCAACAACAATCTAGGTGAGGCCGGCAATTTTCGATGTCCGGCTTGTCTCTTCGTGGGATCCCACACACAGTCGCGACGTTGTCCAACGCAGCGTCACTATGGATACTCGATTCACTTCCCCTCACCAGATGGCTCTGGAGCCGTTGCGATCCCGTTGATCCTCATGCTCGACGGCGCACTCTCTGCTTCAGGTCAGGCGGCACGGCACCGCTATCCTCATGTCTCACTAGGAGCTCGCGGCGCAATCGCCTCGCATGTGCTCGCACGGACGCGCAAGAACGAGACGCACTGTGGCGACAAAGACAATATTTTACCCACCACAGACTTGTCTGCCGCATGGTGGACCTGACGGGAGGTTGGCCCGTATAGTGCCATCGTTGATGCGAGAACGTGCGCGTCGCTAGCTGTCCATGCACAGACGAGCTTCTCGGGACTCACGGGTAGTTGGAGTAATATGGATAGCGCGCGTTGGAATATCAACCGAGGGAGAGAGTCCGTCAGCCAACTGAGACCGTGAGCTCCACACGCTGATAAATCCATCGAGCTCGTTCGTTGCGATCGTCGTGTTGAAGGGGATGTTGGAGGGTAGGTAGGATCATATGGAGCTGAGGCGAGCACCGATAAAAAAAGAACAAGCGGCATCAGAAGAAAGAAGCCGACGGATCTCTGGGTCCATCGTTTCGGATCCGTTCGAGGGGTCTACTCCGCACAGGGTTCGGCCGCTCAGAAAGATCAGCCCGACCACCAAGGCGACAAACGGAATGAACGTGTGGAGAGAAACTTCAGTCTATCTCTGTAATACCATACATCGGAAACTTTATGTTGGAGATGCGTTCGTTCCTCATCTCACGGTCACGTCACACCACATCCACTTGGTACATGATTCACGGGCGAGCGAGGCCCGCGTGGTGGAGTACATCGGCAGCGCTTGGTCGCTTGATCGGCGAGACCTGGAGAAGCTGTGCAAGCAGCTCGATCGTGGCGGGCGACACGTCCTGGTCCATTTTCCACAGCTCCAAAATCTTGTGCACGCCAAAGGTCTCTAAGGCCACAAAGGCCTTTTCGTCACGCGAGGCGGTCGTGACCAACGGCGAGCCCGTGAGCATAATGAACAGCAAGATGCCGAGCGACCACATATCGGCCGCCATCGGATCGTAGCGCTCTCCGGCGACGACCTCGGGGGCCATGTAGTACGCCTTGCCCACGCGGTCGTTGCACAGCCGGTTCGCCTCGGTCGCGAGCCCAAAGTCACAGATCTTGCATGTGTCGTCTTTGAGCAACACATTCTCCAATGACAAGTCACGGTGCGCGATGCCGCTGGCATGGAGAAATTGTACACCGGCGACGATCTGTTGAAAGTACGCGAGTGCGACATGCTCACGAAGGCGGTTGGTCGGCTCCTGCTCCAGCCGCCGCAGCAAGTCGCCGCCGTCGCAGTACTCGGACACGACGTACCACGCGCCGTTCTCGATGAACTCGGTGCGGAACCGTAGAATGTTGGCGTGGTGGTGGCCGTGGCTCTCGAGCTGCGTGGCCACACGACGCTCGACAAACGGATTGTCCAGTGTGCCGTTGTGCGTCGCGAGCGCGTGCTTGGCGACGCGGAGCGAGACCTCTTTGATGGCCACGAGGGCGTCGGCGTCGCGCGTGTCCGCGCAGAGCCACACGGCGCCGTAGAGCGTCGTACCGATGAGCGAGGTGACGCGGAAACGGTCCTGGAGACGTGTCGGGGTCATTGTGTGAAGAGATGGCGTTGGGGGAAGTGGGGGATGATTGGACGTGGGGAAGCTCGTCGCAAGTTGGAAGTGAAGTGGGCGAGAGGGAGGGAGAATCGGGGAGTGGTGGGAATCGAGGAGGGGAGGAGAGGAGAGAAGAGGAAACTCGACTCGCTAAGAAAAGGCCCGTCGATGTACAGTACGACGGTCTGCCAGACAGCGAACGCGCCTCCCACATCGTCCTGTAGGTACGACTCAGAGGATGCGACATTGGGACCGCAATACAAATGGAAGGCCCGTAAAAGATCAGGAGTATTTCGAGGTTGTATAGCCTTTTGGAAACGAATGTTTGGGTCCCACGCTACATGATAGTACTAGATATCAACTTGACCTGTTAGATCATATATTTCTCACAGATCAGATCACAGCAGTGAAACGGTCGGCGTCGGCTCACTCGCTGTGCTGGGCCGTTGATGACCCCAGACGCCCACTCCTAGCAGAAAGATCCCTCTTCGTTGTTCCCGATGCCCCCGCATCCACCTCATTCCACCGCGCCTGGCTGTTTGCTGGATCCCTCTTTTTTTTTCTTCTGGATCCTTGGACGAGTGGGAACAAACCTCCCAGAGCCTGTTACTTGGAAAACTCCATCGCTTGCGGTCGGGATGAGTGGAGGGGAGGATCCTCATGCTGTGGCTGCACCCAAAGTGACTCATACTTCTTCCCGGTGGTTCGTGGTTTATGGAGGAGGCTATCACGTGTTGGTGCTTCGCATGTCCAGGCCGCCACCGCACAGCGAGGGAGGAGGGATCGCTGCAACGTTCAGTTGCTTCATGGGACTCGTGGCCGACGAGACCGCGGGAAGGGTCCATGCCACTGAACAGCTCCGCCCACCACACAGCGACCACGACTCGTGGCCCTAGTGGGCACCAGTCGGCCTTTATTCAGAATGATCCCCCACCTAGCCCTCCCCCATGCTTGCCTCATCGCTAACGTTACCGTATCGTTACCAAAAGACAGTGAGCGAGGAGGCTTCCGTCTCGGCATCTCGAAACGGCGGGCAGCCAGGCCATCTCGCGTCCCATGCCATAAGCGAGCGAGGCCATTAGAGCGCCAGTCATAAACTCTGGGCGTTGGGCTGTGAAACGACAGTCCGCAACGCGTTCTCGAATTGGCATACAGTACATATTGGAGGGAAGAGCGGTTGCTGGCGACATGGTAAGCGGGTAGGGTTGACCCACACCATCGAACTTGTTGCAACAAAAATCTTCCAGAGCCTGGGGCAGTAGTGATCTAGGAATAGTTTACGGGATTGGCTGTGCCCATCGTGGGCAAAATCTGGGCCACGGAAGATGCGAGCTCCTTCCTGTGCGATGCGTGGAGATCCGTGTCCCGCAGCTGAGCGGCCTCTTGGAGAGTGAGAACGAATCCATTGGCTTTCATTTGGCGCGTCATGCGGTCCAGACAAGAGCGGCTTCTTCTATCTCAGACCATGGCTGTGCCTTCTGGATGACAGGTGTCCCAACTTCGAAAAAAGGGGTGTGTCTTCGGATTCTATGAGGGAAGAACGTGTGTTGAGTCCGGTGTGTAGACCGCGTGACTTTACCCACGTTGAAGAGGAGCCAAAGGGCGAAGATGCGAAATCCAGAGAAGTATTCCGTAAGATAATTTCTGTCTATTGTTTTCTCATCTCTACGATTCGCTTTCTACACCGACACGACACGTGTTTTCGTACATCTACATCCGGCCAACGCATCGTTCCAACGCGGGGTGGGCCAACAGCTCGTCCACAGTCGGACGCTTGGACGGGTTCAGGCTCAGCAAACTCGCGAGCAGCGCCAAGCATTCATCCGAGAGGTCCGAGGCCATGCCCCACATTTCAAGGATGTGGGTCACGCCATACTTGTACAGCGCGCGGATACCCTTGTCCTCCCATGACGCGATTTGCACGAGCGGCGAGCCCGTCAACATGATGAACAACAGGATCCCCAACGACCACATGTCCGCTGCACACGCATCGTACGTCTGCTCCGCCACCACCTCCGGTGCCATGTAGTACGCCTTGCCCACGCGCTCGCTGCACACGCGGGCGCTCTCGGTGCTGAGACCAAAGTCGCTCAGCTTGCACACGCCGTCGTGGATCAACACGTTCTCTAATGACAAGTCGCGGTGCGCGATGCCATGCGAGTGGAGATGGTGAAGACCGGAGA
>JAADVY010000101.1:0-30561 GCA_023336035.1 Pythium plurisporium
GCCGCAATACGAACGCTTCAATCTGTCGCTGTGTGCGATCTGGCGCCAGATCGGACCCAACAAAGTGCAGGGCTACATGACCTCGTACTTTGAGTTCAAGGAGTCGCTCAAGGCCCACCTCGTGGTGCTCTCGATGGCCGACGCCGTGGTCGCGATCGGCAGGAGCCTCGAGTGCGGCCAGCTCAAGAAGCTCGCGTGGCTCGTGCAGAACAAGTCGATGCTCAGCGAGCCCGGCACCGGCGGAGCACAAGACGGCTGCGGCGTGTGCGGCTCGCACGACCGCTCGGCCCGTCGCGGTCTCAAGTCGGCGTGTGCGATTTGCACGCGGTACGTGTGCAGCCCGTGCCGCATCAAGCGGGCCCTGCAGCTCTTCGCCCCCGACGGGCAGCTGCTCAAGCACGAGATGCGCTTTTGCGTGCCGTGTCTCAAGTCGGCGAGAAATCTCGACGGCGCAGTCGTCGCGACGGACGACGCCGTGCGAGGGTTCACGCGCGTGACAGCCAATGCCGGTCTCTACACCGCCGGATCGTACTACTCGACGGCGTCGTCGCCGTCCGCGCGGACGTCCGCAACGTCGTACGACAGCAGCGACGGAAAGCTGTTCCCTTCGAGCCGAAACCAGAGGAGCGAGTCGTTCGGCGTGCGCGGGCAGTTCGTGCGGTAGAGTCTGAGACGATGAAGTACATGAACGCAGCTGCATTGGACGTACACGTCGAGGCCTTTGTCATGACGTGACAGTTCCTCTGCATCTCGCCGGCCGTGTGCAGATTTGGCTGGCCGCTTGGCGGTCAAGCAAGCAACCGAGTCGTCGGGGCCATACGTTATTGCTTATCGGAGACCATTGTCAATATTATTGTGTATCCAACATTTACCCTCATTCTGCAACGAGTTGACGTTTTTTCTATGCATAGTTGCCCATAAAGGATGTTGGGATCCGTTTTTGTTCTCAGCTCACGTGTCCCGAAAATGAGCAGTTACTACCGCTGCTGACGACCCATTCGCCCGAGTTTGTGCAGGCCAAGACGCAACTACTACGTTTGCTTCCGGACGGCTTGAGACGAGACGTATACACGACGCGGATCCCGCTTTGGATCAAGCAGGATCCCCAGGATATGCATCGCAACACGAACCGCACGGAGCGATTGCTCCACGGTGTCGCCACGCTGGCCGAGTGGCTGCACGAGTACCAGCAGCAGATCGAATGGGACCATCCACTCGCGAGTTTCCGGTTTGCACGGCCTCTCGCTCGACTGCCACGATCTCGTCACTTTAATTGATCGCCTGCTGCTCTCGGTCGTCGATCGCCTCTCGACCTGTGGGGTGGACATCGACATTTTGACGCCGACGACTACGCTGCCGATGCTGCTGCGAGAGACCCACCGATGCAAGTGAGGCATCAGGTGGTGTTCGTACCGTGCCTACACGTGGAGACGCAGACCACCGACTACCACCGAGTCTCCAATGCCTGCGAATGTCGTGGGATATCGGCCAGCCCCACTTTCCCCAGTTGCGTACAATGCTTGGACGCAACTGTTGGCTGGAACAGTGCGTGAATATGGATGTACATTTAACACGAAAGTTGCCATCCCACGACAGCACGCGCCGTTGCCACTGCGGTCTTGACTTGCATTTGTGCGTGTCCTGGGTAGTGACAGTGGACAGCGGTTTGCTCGCAGTGTGGCGTCTCCCTGCCATCGGCACCCGGGTGCAAACGGCGACGGTGTCTTGTGGTACGTGGAAAAACCGACTGAGAAGTGGCACGGATCCATCGCCCAGACAATAGTCGTTGTTCTGTCGGTGGTTTTATTATTAGCCAAGCCAAAGACCGCGATTGACACCAATTAAAGAGCTTCATACGCTGGCGCTTACACTGCCGTGATGGTCACCGTGATCGGGAAGTGATCGCTGTTGAAACCCGTGCACGACGCCGTGTACAGGTCGTTGCGGAACGCCGCCTCCTTGACGCTGGCCTTGAGCGAGCTCGACACGATGATGTGGTCGAGGCTCGAGGCCTCGGCCGTCGAGTACACGCAGTCCCGGTTCTTGTCGAACCACTGCGTGTAGCGAGAAGGCTGAGCAACGAACCCCGCGACGTTGAAGAAGCCCGAGCGCTCCATGATACCGAGCGTGTTGGAGATCGGCACGTTCGTGTTGCGGTCCGGGAAGGCCTTGGACCAGTCGTTAAAGTCGCCCGAGATGATCACGTGGTTGCCGGCGCTCACCTGGCTCACCGCGAGGTTCGAGATCACTGTCGCCTGCGCCTCCCGCTCGAAGCAGCGCTTCTTGTCATCTGGGCGAGCCAAGAAATGGGCACCAATCACCGTCACGGGCTTGGAGAAACCCGTGGGCTTAAACGTCGCGTAGACGTTCTTGGACACGCTCTTCGACGACGCGAGCCCCGATGCCGACGGACACGTCGAATTGGACACGGGGATGCTGGCCGACGCCGACGTGCGAAGCACCGTCGACGTCGGATCCACGCGCGTGAGGAAGCCCACGTTTTGGCCCGTCGCACTGTCGTCTCCCTTGATGATGTATGGTTTGTAGGTGTTGTCACCCAGCGACCGAAGCTCCGTGATCACAGCACCAAGCGCCGTGCAATCCTCCACCTCGGTCACCTGCACGATGTCGGTATCGAGCGCCTTGATGATGCTCGCCACTTGCTTGACGTGGCTCTGCGCTGCCGACGCGGTCTTCCACTTGCAGTCGGCACCCGGGCATTTGAGATTGCCAAAGCCCGTGAGGAAGAGGAACTCGGCGTTGTAGGTAGCGTACTTGAGTTGGGTCTTGTCCGCACGACGATCTTCCGGCGACGACGGCGTAGCCGTGCAAAACGTTTGGGCCGAAGCGGACTGGACGAGGCACACAGCGACAGCGGCGGCGGCGAACGTAAGCGACCGGATAGCGGAGACCATGGTGGGGAACGGAGGCTGGAGAGGGCTCTTGTGGGGTCCCGAGGCGGCTTGAAGAATGAGCGCAGCACCCACAAGTCATCTGTCACGAAGCAAGCGTGCCTCTCAAATGATCCAAGATCACTGGTGGAGCTGGCTTGTGTACCGTCTTGTTCACCAGCTGGCTGGGACGGAGTCGCGTCTTGCCGACGAACCGACGGTCACTCGCACTGTGGTGGATGGTGGGTGGTTGGTGGACAAATCGGGTCGCGTCCACGCGGATCCTGCGAAAAGCAAAGATCCTCCATGCTTTTTCTATGGACGCTTGCACCACGCGACGAACGCGTCCACGCCACACAGCAACTATTAAAATACTCTGCTACGCAAGTGACTGGCTCTCCACTGGACGCCATCCATTGTCCAGAGCCGTTGATCTGAGTCGCCACGACGTGGAGCAGCCGAGTGCAGCCACGACTCGCCCATTTGGTCGTCGCCACGACTTGGTCAGCGCGTCTGATTCGAAGAGAAAGCAGGCAACAGCGTGGGTTGACTAAACCACAGCGAGAGTGAGAGAGGCGTTTCGTTTTCTCTTGGCGTGGGTGGGGACGCCACTCGTCCGTCCCATGACTCGAATCATCCATGTACTGTACCACACACACATAACCGGTACGTGTCGTGTCATGCATAAAACGTACCAAACGAGTTCAACGAAGGTCCGGTCCTTTTTCTTCAGCCTGTAATCAGATCCTCAGCGTTTCCGTGGCCTGGGACGCGTCCTACACGACGAGAAGATGCCTGCGGCATCACGCAGGCGCTCTTGGTTTCGTTGCTGGACAGCCTGCGTTCCGCCTCCAACCGGTCTCGTACAATACCGTTGCACACCACCTCCGCAACTACAATACGACTCGGTAGTCTAGTTGGGGAGGTGGCGTGCATGCGGACCCCTCCCAGCCGAGTCCTTCGAGCAAAGGCAACGGCAACCGGCGACTGTACTTATACGAGTTTTTTCGTGCGTGTATGCGCCGGCGGGGTTGAGCCCAATCAAACAGTAGGGCCAACCACAAGCAGCCAAATCCCAGCCGTGCCAGAAGTAGTTGACGCATCTACTATTTAGTCGATGGCTTTGATCAGTGACTAATTGGAGCGAGCCAATGAGGCAATACTCAGTCATACCCTTGTTCGTGGGTGTCGATTTGCGGTACTGTTTTGTGTGATCACTCGAGCGTGCGACTCGGTTCGTTCTTCTCTCGGCGTCAGGGAAGCGATGGACCAGTCGTCGGTGGCCGAGGAGGAGGTAGCGGTGCCGAAACTGCAGGTGCCGCTGGCGAGCTCTGGCCAGCCACCGCAAGCGCCTGGGATCGCATGCTCTTCTTGTTCTTCATCATCGTGATCTTGCTGGGTGTGCGGATCGCAGACGCCGGCGTGTTCTCGCGCGCGTTGGCAAAAATCCAGTCGTGCATGTTCTTCTCGCGGTACTCCGGGAACTCCGACAGGATCTCTTCGTATTTGGCGAGTGTGAGAATCAGCATACTGCACGACGAGAGCGCGATGCACGTGGCGCTTCGCGGGACATCGAAAATGAGCGATTTCTCGCCGAAAAAGTCGAACCGGCCTTTTGTGATTTCAATGTCGGCGCCCTGCGAAAATGTCATGCGGCCAGATCCCCGCTTGGGACTCGCTCCTTGCTGCAAGCCGGTAGGCTGTGGAGACTGCATCGCCGCAGCTATGTTGGCAATCGCCGGTGCAGCTGCGACGGCGTTCTGTACCGTCGTGTTTGTGATTTTCTTGGGAACACGCACAAGCACGTGACCGGTTTCGATCACATACAGGCAGCGACGGCCACGCTCGCCGTACGATACGATCACGTCATTGCGGATAAAAAGCTCCTGGTCAAACGCGACCACGACCGCACGCACGAATGCCTCGTCGCACCCGGCAAACAGGCGGAGCTGCTTGACAAAGTCCTGTTTCACGAAGAGCATGATGTCGTTCTTGACGGAGAGTGGCAGACCACTCAGTAGCTCGTCTTCGTTCATGCCCTGGCTTTCCTTCCAGTGGATCATAAAGTACGACTGCATGTGGTTCCAAATACGCGACGGAAAGCGATGAAACATCATGAAGTGGGCGACACTCGCAATCTTCTCCTCGTAGTCGGCACGTTGGCCCAGCTCCATCTCAAACACCTGGCTGAAGCCCCCGGAGAGCATTCCGAACAGCACGATGGAAATCACAATGATGAACGTCACTGCGAACGTCTCCCACGCATTCTGCGGTGCGATGTCCCCGTACGACACGGTCGTGATCGCGCCCATGCTGTAGTGGTATGAACGTGCGTACTTCATCAAAACCGACACCCGCCCAATGTCTTGCTCGGTCGTGAGACCCTCAAATGTAAGCATGCCTGCCACCGACAACCAGGATGGAACCCCCTCAACGAACGTATTGAATGCGAAGCCATAGAAAAAGCACGCGACCCAATGCGCACCAAGCGCAAAGTCGAACGCGAACCGAACAAAGTAGATCACGCTCGGGCGCAGGTACGACGCGAGCGAGGTGAAGTCGTAGATGAGCATGCGTTGGATCTTGTCGCCAAGGCTGTGAAGGTGGGCGATACGAACCATCTTGTTCAGCCGAAACACGGCAATGCGGTACCACGTCACCTTGGACGTCGTCCCAGGGGAGGAGCTGAGGAAGGGCGCGAGTGGGATGAGCAGCTCGAGTGGCAGTATACAGATGAGATCGACGACGAATGTACCTTCACGGAAATAGTGCTTGCGGATGGACTGCTTGTCGGTAATCAATGTTCCGCTGTGCACAAACGTGAAGAAATTCCGGTGGAGAAAAAAGTCCACCACGCAGAGCAAGTCCATCACATACTCCAGCGCAAACCACACCGTCGTCATCGTGTTCGTTTCGGGACTCGAGAGGTACTCAAAGTCGAAGCTCACGCGAAATGGAACGACCATGATGTAGTAGAGGCAGATGAAGTACATGATTGAGCTCCACGCACGACGGAAGCTTGACGTCTCGAGACAAAATGCCGGTGGGAGGGGCGGCTCAAACCAAATCTCGTAAGGATTCTTTGTCTCATCAACCTGACCAACAGCTTCTTTGATCGAGGCAAATACACTCCGTCGCTGCCGTCGTATCGACCGCATCTTCAAGTTCTCAAGATGCTGTGCATACGAGGTTTGCTCAGGTTGCTCCACGCGACCATCGCTGCCAGAACTCGCAGTTGATGATGGCGCAGAGCGCACGCTCGGGCCTCCAGCGACATCTCGAACGTTCTTCTTAGACAGAGTCTGTACAGCAGATGCAACAGCACGAGACAAAGCGGACGATTGCGTCCGACTTGCTTCAACCCTACCGTTATGAGCTGGCGTGGCATTGGTGACTTGCATGGTGTGAGCTGCGTCCATAGCTGTTGCTTGATGCTTGGTGGCGTGCTGTGCATCGTCATTGACTGCCCCTTCGAACGCTTGCCTGAGATCTTCTCGATCCATTTGAATGGAATGCCGTTTGCCAATGCCCCATTCCCTCATTCCTAGATTGACTTGGGCCGCGCTATTCGAGGCGCCGTTTACGGGTGTCGCGGCTTGGCCATCCACCACGTTCCGCGCGTCCGTCGAGAGGCGACGGTTTGTCACTTTGCTTGGGGAAGAGAGACCAACCGCATCAAAGTCCGTTGTCGGGTCGTGCGTATCCATATTTCCTGCATGAGTGACGCGCGGCTGGATTGCACTTCGGTCTTGTTGCATTCGAGAATCGATAAATCGTAGCACGCGCAGATTTTTTTCGTGTCGCTTCCATTGCTGATCTGCGCTGTCATATTGTTCAGTGCCACCTCCGTGGAGTAAGCGTGTGTCAATTCCCAGCACAACGCTTAGCTTTCGCTGCTGCCCGCCGCTGGGCACTGATTTCTTGCTTTTTCGCCTCTTTCTCGATAGCGCAGTCCTGAGCGGTGGAACGTCTCCCAGCATGACTCTACTCGAAGCAGGCTTTAATCCGAGAGCTGCGCCGAAGACGTTAGACATCGATCTACTCGATTGGTCGGCTGGGACATCGGCAATGTTACCGCTCGAGTTGGAGTATCCACTCGAGTGACCGCTCGAAGCACCTCCACAGCTTGCACCAGATGACTGTAATGACCGAGTTGAAGCGCCGAACTCAAGTGGTGACGTCGGATTAGGCTTCATCGTTGTGTGGATCGACAAGTGGAGGTTCTTGATAATGTTGAGAAACGCGAGCGAAACCGATTCATACTTGCGGCGCATTGTAGGTAAGATTTTTGACTCCAGGCTGAATCGCGTGTTGTCGGACCACAACTCGTTCCATTTTGATCGACTGAGCTGAAGCACTTGACAGCTTCTACTCGCTCGAACGGATGCAATTTGGCGAGTACCCGTGAGGAAAAACGCGAGGTCGCCAAAAAGCACACCCTCGTGGACACCAGCAAACACCATCTTCGAGACAATCGAGAAAAATTCCGCACGGCCTTCCTTCATGATGAACAGTTTCGAGCCCAGTCGGCCTTCCTCGATGATGATATCATCTGCAACGTAGATTTCCAGCTCGAACGCGTTTGCGAGAACACGAATCTGCGCATTTGAGCACATTTCCATCAATTCTGGCACGCCACGGAGAAGATCTCCATGCAACTCTTCGAACAAGATCACGTGCAATGCAAGCGGCAGATCGTCGAAGATCGATCGCATCTTGAGTTCAATCAGACACTTGGACTTGTACTCTACACTCTCAATCGCCCGCTCACGCAGAAACTGGGGCAGGCGACGGTTTCGAGCGTACTGCTCGAACTTGTCGACCCGCGTGTTGTATTCTTTCAGATCCTAGACATACAGCCACATCAGCACATCTGCAGGTACAAGGTCATTAACAATCCACGAAGCGAACCATGTCTATGCTGGCCATTAGCGATGTGATCCTGCCGACGACTTGACCGATGCACATCCAACCGATGATACATGTCGCACTTGCGTAAACCGTCTCCACGGCATTCCGGGCCAAGACATCTCCAAAGCAGACAACAGTAAACTGCATCCACATAGCCAAGGTCAGTGTCTACATCGTGCTGCCACACTGAGTGGTCAACACGTACCGTCTCGAGACACCAATATATCGCCCGATTGTACTGCACCATAACGTTGCCAGGATTCGCGTTTATGATTGGATCGACTGTCATCCAACTGGATGAAGAAAGACCGTACGTTGTGAGAATTCGCCCCAACAGGAAATAAATACTCCCCACGTGATGTGCAGCAGACAGAAAGAACGCTAGGAACTTGAGCAGATCGAACACACTCAGCATCGTCGTGCTTCCTTTCATAAAACGCTCTCGAATCATCGACTCGATCTCGTTGATGTTCTCAAGAAGCTGTGGACACTTCAACAGCCGAGGTAATCGCACCAAAGTCATACCGAAGTAATCCCCGTAGTAGTACAGAGGAAGCATGCTCAAACAGTCCATTCGGAACCACCCTTTCTTGTATCTTCGCCGGATCTCGAACGTATTCGTGACATTGTCCCCGTACTTCTCGAAGCCAAATCGATTCCACTTGAGGTAAATATCGATGATAAAGAACGCATCGATAAGGTAGTCGACTGCACAGAGCGCAAGCATCGTCGAACGGGTTGGGTACGGAAGAAATGCGAGGCGAAACGTGATCTGGTAAAAGTTGAACAAGACAAGCACTCCGTGGACCACACGCCAGATGCGATAGAAGGCACGATCGGGTGTAATCATGCCGATGTCGTCGACGAGCTTCTTCCTCTCGGCGTGGGCGGAGCGGGAGTTTCCTAAAAATTCGCGCACTTTGTCCCGATTCTCCAAATTGGTTCGGATAGTCGTGTACAGCGCCTGGTTGTCTTGGTATCGTTTCATGATCAGGGCGATCATTTGCCCCAGTTGCGCAGGGTATCGATCTGATAAACTCAGGAACGCATCACGATGGAGGATTCCAATTTGAGCGCTCGTGAGGGCACGAACAGTGACAGAAAGCGCGTAGCGATCGTGAGGTAGAAGACCTTCGTCTCCAAAGCTGTCACCCTCTTTTAAGACGGCCATCGGTACATCCCTCAGGCGATACCTGTCGAGTCCACGTGGTCGAATCATGGAGTTCCCCAGTGCTGCTAATAGATCTTCGGCTGACGCGGAAAGATCCAGATCAGATCTTCGCGGGAACACAACGCGACTCATTCGATGCAGCATAGCTGGAAGGAACCCTCGCGTATGGCGCTTCTTCAAGAACCCCAATCTTTTCGCCGTCATGATGCTACCGCCACGGTACCGCAGAGGCAACAGCACCTCGACTTCTCCACTCAGCACCAGATACAAGGCGTCCCCTAGATGCCCACTTTCAACAATTGGAAATCCAGGTAGGACGACAGTTGAGCTCATTGCGAGAGCAATCTCGCGGATCATGTGGAGTTGCCCACCGAAACCGGCAAAGACGTAGCATTTGCGAAGAGGCTGAAGGTATAGAGACGATGACAGTTGGTGACGGAGAGAGAGCGGAAGGCGCTTCATGAGACACTCTTCTTGGATGACACCACCGTTCAACTCCCAGTTCGCTTCGTAGAAACTGCGAATCATCAATCGGGTAGAGGACGATATCTCCGATCGAACCAGAGCACGGGTGATCTCTTCCACTCGGTTGGCTTTTGCTGTTCTCAGTACTGTCACTTGGGAAACCACACTGCCAACTGCGCACGACGTGAAGTAGCAAATCAATGCTCCGAGGTAGATCCACCAAAAGCCGATGAGGCATTCGCTGTTTGTGAACGAGACAATGTCGCCGTAGCCAACTGTCGAAAGCAATACCAAACTCCAATGAAGTGATCGGATGTATCTGGCCTGTACCTTGAACGTACTTCGATCGTACATAAACCAAGTACAGTTGCCAAACAAAGTCGCCTGCTCAAGACAAGATTGGCTAGTTATTGATGCTGAAAAATCGTCAAAGTCCAGCGGCAATGCGTCAAACAAATCCTTGTCGTCGGCCAACAAATAGAAGTAGCACGCCATGCCGTTGGCTGCAATGATACAAAACACGATGACGTTTGTGAGTAAGTGGCTGGCCGGGCTAAAGTCGAACTCGACCATGATTTTCTTCATCAACGGCTTCAGTGCGAGCAACCGAGTGAGTGCTAACAATCTGGCACAGCGCATTATCTCACGTAGCACGATGCTGTAGGTTGATCTATTCACGAAGTTCCAGATCATGGAGATTGGAACAATCGAGATCACATCAAAAATCACATCGTCACTCGACAGATAGTTCTGGAACAGCGCGTGGGGACTCGTTACGAGGTCGTCTCGCTTTCGGGCAACTTTTGAAGTGACACTAGTGTGAAGCGATTGCTCGGTGTTCTCGCGCTGCTGCAAAGTCTTTGTTTCGGTATCTTCATTGAATGATCGCCGTGCAAATCTGAATGCACGAAAGTACCAATCCACGTAGAAGAAGATCTCCGTCGCAAATGACATCAGATAGACACTTTGCTGGCTAAATGTGACATCATGACCAAAGAATCCGCGACGCCACTTGAAGGCAATCTCATACGGGACTTCACCCGCAAGAAACAGGAGGAAAAAGACTTTCCATCGACGCCACTGCTTACGAAAGTGGGAGTTTGGATGCTGCCACGGCATGGAATCGAACTCACCTCTCTGTGATAGTCGCTTCAGCAACGATGACCTAGTTGATCTTGGTTTCGTCACGATCATCGCTGCTGCAATGGTTTGGACTCCACGTGGCAAAGCTATTGTAGGCCGCTTCTTCTGCTTGGCCATCAACGCCGCGATTCTAAGCTTTGCAAAGTGCTTCTCCATACACGCGACGAAGACCGGGCGTGAAAGACGAAAAATCTCGCAAAATGTCTTCGCTTCAAGCTCATATTCAGAGCGTACGTCATCGAAAAGTGCGTCTTCGGCGAACCATTCTTCTTCTGACAGCAGACGCACAACTTCTTTCTGCTGGTTCAAGACAGCGATATTGCCGTACGACACTATAATGAGTTCTTCGATATCATACATCGCCAAGACAACATCTTTTGGCGACAGAAAATCGTTGTCGAGTGCGTTGACCACTGTGCGGAGGAACGCTTTTGGCTGCTTGGAGAAAAATGGAACCTAGCAAGACAGTCATAATACCACTTAGTCCACGATTGTCAAACACCGCCAGATGAGACGAGCACAATTACCTTGGCAACAAGGCGATATTTGACAAAGAACGCACACTGGAACTGATAGTGGTCGGGTAGATTGGCGAGAACTTGTTCTTCTTCGACTCCGTTGCGCGTTCTTTGGATGTGTTGGTAGTAGTTACGAATCTGCTTGGAGAGCGAGGACGGAACTTTGCGTGATCGCAGGAACTTAGGCCAAGGACATCATAAGTTAGAGACACAAGCCCCAGAAGCTATTCTCGCCAGCGCACCGTACCCGGAGTGCTTGCTCAAGTCGTGTGCTCACACCGTTCTCGATGTTGCGATCAATTCGACTGAAGTAAAATGTGCATGATGCCAGAAAGGCGGTCGCCCAGAGGCCGCTGATGAATTGCACGATGACGCAGTAGTTGGTTTCGGCGAGGGTTGTTGGAACTAAATCACCTTGGCCCAGAGTTGTGACTGTCTTGGATGCCCAGTACATCGTTCGGATATATCGCCGCCACAGTCCTGCTCGCTCCATGTTGTCCTTGAGCACCCACGACCCAGGTACAGGGGTCTTGATGCAATGCTGGGACTGGAGACCGCACTCGATGTTCGCAATCAGCATGTACCCACACGCCGAGAGATGGCAAAGGTAGAGACCCAGCCAAAACAGGTAGAATGGCGTCGCCAGCGTGCTGAATGAAAGCCACTGGAGAGACGAATACCGTCGACCCTTGAGGAGAAGGCCCGAGTAGGAAGATAGAAGAGAGTGCCATACTAGCACAAACTTGCCGACGCGTACGAGATGTAGCCAGTTGTTGTTCGTGAACGCGGTGACGATTTCAAACGGAATGATACCGAGAGCCAACGAGACCAGCGATGGTGTCGAGTCTGTTCCTTCTTTCGAAGCTGCCGATAATCCCTTGAAGGACTGAATCGCATCAAACGACCGAAGCTCGCGTGTGGTGTCACTCTCGACGGAGAACAGCGAGCCGCGAAGCGGACGCACGGTGAGCGATTTGGCAAACAGCAGCGGGTTGATCGAGCTGAGTCGGCGCGTCAACGACGTGGTTTTTGGTCTCCGTTTGCGCTGCGCGTAGATCTTGCGAACAATCTGCCACGTGTATCGCCATCGGCACAGCTCGCCTGCGAGATCTAAAGCTGAGAACAGTGAGAGCTCATCGGACCACGGCCCGCCATTTTTGCGATAGCGATTGTCCCACGGGTCGTAAAAGAACCCGATCCGCAGCGGCACGCTGACCAGAACGTAGACCGCGTCGAGCACGATCAGCAGCTGCCAAAACACTTCTTGTGCAGCGATCCACAGGTTCTTTTTCGCCTGTGCGATGGCCAGCATCTGCGGCCCCAGCGGCGCGACGGTTTGCTTGGTCTTCTGCCGTACGGTATCCACAGCCAACGCTGCGACCATCTTGATCGACGACGTGAGCGAGGAGCGTCTTCGCAGCGCCGTGGCCGACGCGATCTCGACGCGCGGCAGTCCGAACGCCGTCGGCTCGTCGGCTGCCGACTCGTCGGCCTCGGTCTGCTTGAGTCCGTCGCCCTGTCGCCCTTCCAACTCGGCGTTCTCCTCGGCCTCGATCTCGAGCTCCAGCAGCACGCGGGCCTCTTCCTGCTCCTTGGCTCGCTTGAGCTCGTCGAGGCTGATCGCGCGCCACCGCGAGTCGCGTCGAGCGGGCCGAGCGGACGCCGCACGTTCCGTTGCGTCGCTGGTCGTCGTTGGTTGCTCTGCATTCTCCACCACCTCGGGGCCGTGGATCCTCGGTTCTGCGGGTGGGTCGCGGTCTGCTTCCTCGTCTTCTAGTACCTCGCGAGGCGCGTGGTCGAGCAGCGCGTGGCTATCGGGACCGTGGGGGTCGGGCCGCAGCGCCTCTTCGGCCAGCTCAGTGAGGCTGCGCTGCTTGAGCAAATCGCTCGCGGACTCTCCCGAGAGAAAGAGCGCGGCCCGCGGCTCTATCGCAGCGGGAAGCGGCGGCGACGGCGATCGGCGGCTCATTCGCACGGCATCGATTGTGGGGATTCCCCTCCCATTGTTGGGAGGTAAATAAACAGCCCGGCCACACGTGAAACGGAAACGAGGCGGAAAATCCACCAATCGGATGGGCGAATGGTGGTTTTCAGCCAATCGTAGAGTCAATTTGCTAATCTAGTGCATAGTTTTTTGTGAGTGGGACGGTGAGCATCTCGTGACTGCCCCTTTTTGCTGATCAGCTTTTGGTCGGACGGCCTCTGTTTGAAGCACCTCAGGCTTGCCGTCTTGTGTGTGGTGAGGACAGTGTCCGACCTTCGATTGAAGTGGCGTGCCACAGGACGTTGCGTCTAATTTGAATCGATGGGCGACGCATACTTTCAATGTATTAATGTAGGCGATAGGAGCAGCAAGGTATTGATTTACGGCTATGGGATCTTGAAAAGACACACCGCGACCCAAAGCCGTTACGCTCGCTGGAGCTGGGGACTTGTTGTCCCATTTCTGACCTGTAGAGAGAAGCATGGCCACCCCGGCGGCGGCGTCGTCACCCGACTCGTGTCGCTCGCAGCTCAGTCTCGACGATCTCGTGGACGAGGGCTCGCATCCAAAGGAGCTCGCGGATGCGACATCGCAGAACGCAACCATGTCGTTCGCCAACGATACCAAACGCGTCGAGGCCAAGCTGCAGCTCAATCTGCAGCAACAGCAAGAGCATTACGAGCGCCAACGCAAGCTCTTTGAGGCGCTCGGTCGCGACTCGCTGCTGGGCATCTCGCCAACGGGTGAGGAAGAAGAGATGAACAGCCAGGAACGACCGCGACGTAGTCGACAGCCAAGTGGCGCTGGATCGACGAGTGACGATGATCTCACTAGTGGACGTGGCAAGAAGTTTCAGCTGCAGTTTCAACAAGTCCAACGAGAGCTGAGTGGGGTAGACGAGAAGCGAAAAGTCCAGGCGGTCGAGAAGCGCGCACTGCGTCGAGCGAGCGAGAGCGATCCAGAGGACGAAATCGAAGGCATCGAGGGAGATGATACTGATTTTATCGCGATTGAGCGACTGCAGCGAAAAGCCAAGAGCATCGCGAGTTACCACTCACGTATTGCCCACAGCGCAGGTCTCCACTTCACGCGAGGATCCACAAAGGCGGCTTCTCAACGACCACAGCGATATGGCAGCATCCATCGACTGGATGAGAGTGCGTCCCACTTCGACGCATCAAATGAGGCACTGCGCAAGCAGCTCGAGCTATTACGACGTCTGCAGCTCGAAAACAATCGCTTCCGTCACGAAAATCGCTCTCTACGCGAACAGAACGACGTGCTCGAGGAGCAAACGACGTTGCACACGCGTGAGATCAAACGGCTGCAAGATGAGGTCCAAGAGCTGAGTCTTCGTGTCCAGCACGACCAACTCGAGCTCGCGACGGCCGCGCAGAACGCACGCAAGATCAAGCAGCTGCAAAAGCAACTTGATGCACTCCAGAGTGAACGCGACCAGTTACAGACTGAGCTTCAAGAAGCCAAGGACCACGACGCGCAGCTGCGGCTACGCACCCAAAACGAGATCGAGTCAGTCGTGCAGGAGACCAAGCACCTCAAGCGCTCTCTCAAGCAGGCTCGTCAGCAAGAAACACGGCTTCAGACACAGATCGAGGAGCTCAAGGAAGTGATCGCGGTCGGTGAGAAGACTGCCAGTGAGCTGCAGCGCCAGCTGCTCGTGACGCAGCGCGAGAGTAGCGAGATCGCGACGCGACTGAGTGAGAAGACCACACGGGTCGAGGCGATCGAGAGCTCGGCGTCACAGTGCGTAGAACGTATGGAGGCCGGCATGGAGGCCCTCCAAAAGGCCCACAACAGCGAGCGTGAGAAGCGCAAAAAGCTCGAGAAGCTGCGCGAGTCGTTGCAGAGCGAGATGGGTACACTGGAACTGGAACACTCGAAACTTCAGGAGCGTGTCCACGAACTGGAATCGTATAACGGCCAATTGCAGCAACGGCTTCAGGACTGGAAGCTCGAACAGAAGCAAGACAAAAAGTTCCAGGACGAGAAACTGCACGAGTTCCAGGAGCGACATAAAAGCGACACCAAGACCATCACGATGTTGCGGGAAGACTGCGCAACATACGAGCAACAACTCGAGACCACCCGCACCACCGTGGTGGAGATCCGCAAGGAAGTCGCCACGGAATGCAACGCGATCCGCAAGGACGTCGAGGCGCTGCGTAACTACGTCGAAGACGCACAGCGCGCGCCGCTTTCAAGTATCGTAATCGATAGCCGAGATCGCGACGCATCGAATGAGCCCTCGCTTGCGTCTGGTGGTGGTCTGATGGCCACGCAATCATCGTCGGCGTCGACGGCTTTGCGCTCGCGACGCGAGGAGCTGTGGGTGCAGCTACCGGAGCTGCAGTTTCTACAGGGCGCACTGGGCGGGCTGCGCAACGAGGCGATGCATTTTGTGGGTGAGTTCCAGCGCACGCGGCACCAGCTGCGGCAGCACGCGGCGCAGCTCACGGCCGCGCAGGAGAAGCTCGTGGAGCTTGAGCATTTGCGGTCCGAGGACGCGCTTTCTCGCAAGGAGCTCGAGGACCAGCGGCTACTGGCCGAGCAGTCGCGCGAGATCACGCTGCGCGAGAAGATGGAGGTGCTCACGTGGAGCCAGCAGGCGTGCGAGAAGAGCGAGCAGCTCGAGACGGCGCTGAATAAATGTGCCGCGAGTGTGCAGAGCGTGGTCAAGAACACGCGGCGCGTGCTCGCGACGGTCGCGACGGCGCGGCGACGAAGTGCAGACAAAGAGGATGCGGACAAAGACAGCAAAATGCCGGTGGTGGTGCTTAGTAGCAAGCCCGAGGAAGACCCGATCACGTATGTCGCGAGGCTGGTGACGGCCATGGAGGGCGAGGTGCAGGAGCTGACGGCACGCGTGGAGACGCTCGTGGACGACCACAAGGCATCGATTCACGAGAGCGAGGAGCAGCAGCAGCGGATCACGCGGCTGCAGAAGGAAGTGGAGGCCCAACGCCAAGACCACGTGGCGGTCGTGGCCGAGATCGAGGCGCTGCATACGCGTACTGTCTCGGAGAAGCAGCAGCTCTTCAGAGGGTCTCTCAAGGCGGTGGAAAGTGAGCGAGACACGCTGTTGAAGGCATTGGCGGAGGAGCGAGAGGCCGTCACGGCCATGCAGAGCATGAACGAGGCGCTCGACGGCAAATTGGCCGAGCTCGAGCAGGACGTGCCCGTGCTCACGACGATCACACAACTGTTTGCGCTAGTCGTACCACCACTCGTGCTTCAAGTGAATGATCTGCTCACACAAAAGCGTGTGCTGATGCGCGAGAATGGCGACTACGCCGCGGCCCACGAGCAGGTCGAGTGCATTGGTCAGGTGCTGCGTGAGCTCGTGCCTGCGGGAGGAACCGTCGACAATTTTAACGAGCATCAGCGTCGTCAGCGGAGGCGCCAGTTTCGGCGTGTTTTGATCGCCGTGTTTGCGATCAATCGGTTCCAGCGAGGTGGGTTTTCCGGGTGTGCTGCAGGGACGGGTGAGACGGCCTACGGTGTCTGCACCTCCCTTAAACCGTCACGGAAGAAGAAGGCGGGCATTTCATTTTCAAAGTCGGCGGCGCCGGTCAGCTCAGGCGGTTCTTCGTCGTGTTTACCACCCCAGACGATGATCAAGGTACTTCCACCGAAACCGCTGCTCGCGCGATTAGACCTCAGAGCAACGCTCGACCGACTGCGCGAGATGGATCTACGAGACAAACTTGTCGAGGTTGCTGACGCGGCATCTACGTCAGACGGGACGAATCCATCGTCGTTTGGTAGTCTGCTGATGCAGGTGCTGTCTGTCATGGATCCTTCCAACAAGGAGATCCTTGTCGAGGACACGACGGGTACGTTCCACTGCCGCGCGCTGCTCGAACGTCGGAAGGCTACGCGGTGGCAAGATGGATCGCCCATGAGCCCCTCAGATCACGACGATGCCCGGTTGTCGACTGTTGATCTGATTCGCAAGCGTATACTGGCGCTCGGAAAGCGCCTCGAGGATCTCCACTACCAGCGGAATGCACTCCAGAAGGAGAACTACGACTTTCAGTTCCAAATCGACCAACAAGCGACGCAGCTCCGTGAAATGGACGTACTCAGCCAAAAGAATGCGGAGCTGCAGCATGAGATGGAACAACTCCAGGAACAACACGCGAATGAGGCCACAGGCAAAGCAACCGAGCTCGCTGAAAGAAATCGGGACCTCGAGAATTGTGAGCAGCGCATCTCCAGGCAACACGATCAGATTGCTCAGCTGGAGAAGGAACTCGCATCGATGGAGAGTCGAATAGCCGAGCTCGAGCTCGAGAAGACGGATCTGCATCACGCGCTGCTCGTGGCCAAGTCTGCTTCTGCAGCCGAAGAGGAGAAGCTCCACAAGTCGCGGATCGGCATGGACAAGCAAGCCGAGGAACTGCGTGCACTCAAGCAAGCAGCAAAGCGAGCCCATGAGCTACACGAGCGTGTGGCGTGGCAACTCGAGCAAGAGCTTGTCGAGAAGGCGAGTCTTCAGGCGATGATGGACCACCTACGCAAACAGAAAGAGACGCTGGAACGTGAAGTGGCTCACGCCAAAGTCCACGCTTTGGACGAGAGCATGGACGCTGACATAGAGGATGACAATGGGAAACAAGCAGCGAGGACAAAGACCACGACAGGTGTGAACACAAGTACCGATAGTCGACTAGGCATCTCGACGTCGTCCACCAGTTCGTACGAACGCCAACTTCAAGATCTCTCAGACCGAATCGCCAACATGCGGACTGCGGCATCGGCTGCTGTGCACAACGATGACGACGATGTTGACGAAGTGGACCAGAAGACTGCCACGAAAGACGAGGGTGAGACCCAGGTCTTGCGGCGAAAACCCGGCACCAAATCCGTGGATGCATTTCGCAGCGAGTGGCAGCGACTCGATATCTCTGGTGTTTTCGGTGAAGAGGGAAGTACCAAAGTCGAAGAGAATAATCTGAAGTCGCAGCCCGCCCATGCAAATAACGAGCACGATGTGGCCGACCCGACCCGCCGCCGTGGCGACGAGATCGATAAAGTGAACTCGGCAGTTCACGACTACATGGATCGCATTGACGAAAAACTGCAGCAAATGTATGGCATCCCCAAGTCGTCGAATCGCCTGCGACCACCGTCAACAGCCTCGATCATCCATGGCACAGCCATGACGAAATCCGTTTCCAAAAAAGCTGAAGTTCGATGGGGCGATACGAGCGAGCTGGAATGATCTGTCTGTAAACTGTACAATTGATATTGGGTTGCATGCCCCATAGGATACCGTATGTTTCTTTTTTCCTATCTCTTGCTCGTCCTCTATCGAGGGATTTAATAGCGGCGTCCGTCACGCCGAGACGTGTTCGAGAGGATCGCTGTGTTTTGAGCAAATCCATGTGAAATCAAAAGGGTTTCAAGTGCTCGCAAACGCTTCGCATCAAGGAAAAGTGTGCGGCCGCGGCGTAGGTACGGATCCTCCTCGCCGTTTTTGTCCACGTAGAGACTGCCCCACACGCAGCGGCGTGAGTTCCCCAAGAAGAGGATGACGGTGCACGCCCGCAGCAGCAGGAAAGCTCCCGTACCAAGTCCGCACGACTGCGCGTGCTGCGTGCACTCGCCAATGCGACCGCCTTGCACCGACTCGCAACACGGCGAGAAGCAGCACACGACCTCGCCACAGAAGAGACAGATCGCCGGATGCTGCGGAACTTGGTGGCAATGCTGGCACTGGCCGAGGGTCTTGTCGTTGTACTTGATGAACAGGTCCATGTACACTTTAGGCAAGTCGATAAAAAGCCGCCGACGGTCGCTGGTATTCGTCGAGAGCGGTACAAGCGTCGAAATCAGAGACGACTCTGGTGGCGTAACGACGCTTTGCTCTTGCTGACGACGACGACGCAACACCGCGGCCTTGGACTCCATCTGGGCACCCCACAACTGGCATAGCTCTCGTTGTTGTGGTGAGAAGACCACTCGCCGAAAGAAGAACCGAAGCGGCGGCAAGTGCAAGCGACGCAGCAGCACGCGCAGGTCTGCACGTGACGCGTTCACCGTTCGCTGGGCAAACTCGGCATTTCCTGCACGGTACATCTCATCGCACAGACCGCACGGACCATCGCTATCGCCGTCATCATCGAGCACACGTGGCAAACACGCTTGAACGAGGAGCACGATGCGACGGACAAGCGGCAGCACGCGCTCTACGACAATTCGCTCAATTGCATTCATGTCCCACACCATTCGAGTCAACGCTGTAACAGAGCTGGCTGGTACGAGTCGGCATCGCATCATCAGCAAGTGCACCCACTGCATCGCGTCACTCAAGGTCTCGACATCATTGAAATCAGCAATAATCTTTCGCGATCGAGGCGTCGTATGAGACGCAGCAGGTGAACGAGGCGGAGAGACAGTGGTTGCACCAGGTGACTCGAGCGTGAGAACGGCACTGCTTAGGCTTTGAAGTATTTGCGCAGTCACCACCACACGCGCGGCGAAGAAGACGTCACTCAGCAGCGTTTCCGTGTATCGAAAATCCTCTGTCGTTCCAGCGCATCGTGTGGCAGACACTGCCAACAGCGCCGTAAGACGCGTCTTGAATACTCCAAACAAGTCGGGATGCGACAACAGCGGCAAATTGGCACACTCAGCTCCCTTGATCGGGCGAGCTCGGTCCATTTCATCGTCATCTTCAGCAAACAAGACCCGCCGACCAAACAACACTTCACTTGTCGATACGACAACGCTTTCGAGGCTTCCGACGGTTCGATCCTTGCCAACCGAAAGTGCTGCAGCGACAGCTGACTCCGCTAACAGCCGTATTGACTGTAATCGATGCCGATCTGGTAACGTTCCAACAGCCGTCTTGCCACTCAGATCTTGCTCAAACAGTGTCACGTCTAGCTCGACTTCTAAACACCGAAGGAGAAGATCGAGATCCGAAACCTGCTCGCCCCACGCGTCCGCGACATGGCGAAGTTCTGCGTCCACCACGAGTTCGTCATCAGCGAATCCGGACAACAGCAAAGGGAGCTGCAGCGATGCACGCACATTGCGTAGCTTCACTTGAGCAGAGAATTTGCGCAGCCGCTTTTGAACAACACCCGACGCATCCGTATCACCACGAGATTGTCTACTTGATTGCATCGGGGAATCGAATGGCGACGCAGTTGATGACGACATGGCACCTCTGAGCCATCGTGTGAACGAATGCCGACCACTGTCGACGAAACTGCTCTCGACGTCTTGTGATTCTGATTCTTCGGCAAAGCTCGAGGCCGACAGCAGCGAAAAGCTGCTCCCAGGACCTTCCTGTCGGGGTCGTAACACCGCAGTCACATCTGGTATCAAACAATTCGACAGACGCCGACACACCGGGCACAAGAACTCGAGATCGCGCTCACTTAGCAAGCGATCATCACCTTGTTGTTGCAGCACCTCCAGCGGATTTCTGCCAGTTCGTTGATGGTTCCAAAGCGAATCGATGTAGCCTTTGATGCACGAGTGGTGGATCGCATGCCCACAAGTCCATACAACTGCATCCCCGTTGGATGTACTCTCAAGAGATTGGGCATTGACGTTGCCGATGCGATCCGTGATTTCAACGGTCGTTCTCAAAGCTGGGAGTTGTGAGGACCGTGGGGTGATCTTCAACTTCGTCGGCAATGTAGTGGGCTGGATCATCGCGACATAGCCGAAGGTTGATGCTTTGTCGGTGTGAAACTCACACGGAAGGCGGCATAACGCACACTCTTCCAGTTCAGCATCCTCATCTTGGTCTCCTGAGCTCGCCGATATAGACGGGCTGCTTGCAACGTCCGCACCACTGATTGAATCTGCACGTATCCGACCAGACGTGCGTCGTCGGAGCTGGCGCACAGACTTCAACTGGACCTTTTTCTCGCGCTCGCTGATTTGAGAGACAGCGGATGCAACATGACTGAAATACAGTTCAAGATCCACGTGCCCCGCCGGAAAACCCCACTCATCGTCTTCATCTTCATCCTCTTCTTCGTATTCAGTGCTGAGGCACGCCTCTTCTTCGTCATCTTCTCTCTGTACACAGTCATCTGCGTCCTCGTGTCCGACGTATTTGATCCCATCTCCTTCTCCTCGCCGAAGATCGTCCTCTTGATCGTCGCCATCGGTACTCACATGCGCGGATAGAAACTTCTGTTGCTGAGAACGCATTCTATCCAGGATTTCCTGTTGGCGACGTCGCATCGCTTCCTTGGCGAGTTGCTGTTCGTCTAGAGATGAGCTCACACCATGAGCGTTTGATGCGCTGCTGTCAACCCCACCGCCCCAAAGGGATGCCCTCTGACTTTGAAAGGCTTCAACATATTCCCGACAAACCGAGGAATCTAAAGTCGCAGCATCAATGATAGTCTGTGCGAGCGCTCTCGTGTCGGGGGAGAGTGATGTTGAGGATTTCAACTCTAGAAGCAAAGTCAAAATGCTCAAGCTTGGAGAGCCGTTGTTGTTGTCGTCAAGCTCCAGACCAAGTTGTGTAAAGAAGTCCTGCTTCGTTGAGCGTTCAAAGCGCCCTTCGACATCATGTAGGCGATCTCCTGTAGTGGCTGACGTGGTGGTCCCAACAATGTTTGTGGTTTCTTGCTGAGTTCTCAACAGTTGAGCTGCGACGGAGAGACACTGCATGGATGCAACCACCAAGCTTTCACTTGTGCGACTGGTGGCTGAACTGTCTGACAGAGCGGCATTTCGGCCACTGACATTGTTCTCGTCAAGCCAGCGCTTCAAGACAAGGTACACGACTGCAAGTAAGCTCGGTGAGTTGAGCACCTGCGAAGCCAAGTTCTGAGCAGAGACGAAATGATCTGGCGTGTTATCTGGACTCGGGACTGGAAGAACACAAGCCTCCTCGATCTTCACTCGACTCCTGAGCTGCCATTTTTTCAGATTTTGCTCACACAGCTGAGCCTCGGACGGACTGAAACACTCGAAGATAGGTGATACCTCCCGCCAGAATTCATTCTTCAAGCGCCACGAGCCACTCATCTTCATGCCGTATCCCAAGGCGGCGGCTGCGACCGTGTCGGCACCACCGCCACTCGAGCGACCATAAGGATCGTCATACTCGCCAACGCGCTCCAAAACGTGGCCGACGATTTCCTCTTCCTCAAGCAGAAACCATTCGTGGCGTGGCATTTGACGGACTTGCTCAACAAGCTTCAGGTCTAGATGAGAAACCAACTCGCTGCGGCTAAACGGACCAAGACTGAGCCAGTGTTTCATTTCTCGTTCCAAGAGCCAAGTGAACCACTCTTCTTGAGATGAGGAAGCTGAAGCAGACGGATACCAAAGCGGCGAAAGCACAAGCTGGAGGATCAACCGCATCGTCTCTTCCAGTAGCTCCGATTCGTGGCGCACGGATGATTCGCTGTCTCGATCGAGGAGAGGCTTCACCAAGGGCATTTGATGCTGGATAAGCATACGAGTGATACTGCCACGTGGAAGCATCAAAGCGCTAAGTTGGCTGACGAAAATGTCTCCATGCAGACCGTAAAACCGCCAGTGCTTGGCGTAATAATGAACGAGCTGCTGCCACATCACATTGCCGTTTCGCACCCAAAGTCCAGCCTTGATTTCCCGCGCGAATGTAGCGACGCGCATTGGATACTCAGCGAGTTGGAACAAGAAGACAAGTTCATCTCGCGGCCATTGCCGAACAGCATCATCATCGCGAGGTGACACCCGTCCAAACAGAAGCTGTGACCATTCCTCGAGCGACCGGAGCTCAACGAATGCGCTTACACCTTTGAAAACAGCCGCAAACATGTGGTGAAGTGGCAAATGGAAGCTGCTCTTTTTTGCGCTTCGCGGACTCTGGTCGTTCGTTCGTGGTGGATTGTGATAAAAGCTTGATATCATTGCGAGGTCTGCTTCATTCATCATCTCATCAGCTCCGTGTGATCCTCCACGAAGCCATGACCCAGACCCACTGCATGTTGACCATCGCAGAAGTGCTGTTCGTAGCGGGTAAATCAGTGCTTGTGCAACTTCCCAGCTAGTCCACGTTGGAAATCGAGAAGAATCGGTGTCGTCATTACCCTGAAAGCAGTAAGGGATACCAGCGAGAAATGCACCGAGAAGAAGATTCATCTCGTAGTCGACCACGAAAGCGAAAGTCCAGTTTTGAGACTCGAACTCGATGTGTTGATGCACATGACGTTGCTGCATATCCATTTGCTGTAATGTTTCGTATGCCTGAATCAAAAGCCCGTACACAGACGAATCGCGGAGACGTAGTTGGCTCTCATCTCTTTCAAATGACCCAAGCAGCACTTCCCCAGCCACAAGCGGATGCACAAGCAGTGTGCGGATATCGGAGCATAGTCTTGCATAGACACGTTTCTTGAACACGTTCCGACCACAATCGACGACGTGAATCGACTCGAGCAGCGTTGTAGATGATTCGTTGGAGCTGCCACGGGCCGGTACAAGCTCAACTCTTAGTGTATTCTTGAACAAATTGATCAGTTTCTGGAGCAGCAACACCAATAACCGCTCCACAACCGAAGCTGATGTGAGACCAGCGGAGTCGTCACGAGTGTAGGCTTCACCGCGTTCTTTCGAAGCCTTTTCGAGTTCTCGCAGCTGTGCTGTGCTATGGAATAGCTGGCAAAAGAGTCGGTCAATGAATCGAGATAGGTTCCGCATGCCTTCGTCATTATTCTCATCGGCGGCGGAAAGGTACAACTCAATGAAGTATGGATACCAGTCGACAAAATGGCATGTGTACTGCTGCTTGAAGGGCTGATCAAAGAGCAGTTTGAGGTAGAGCACGCCGAGAGTGTCGCACATTTCGACAGGCAGCAAGACACCTGCCTTCAGAAACACGTCAAGAATGACGAGCGGTCGAGGGGGAAACGTTTCAAACAAAGGATGCGAACTTGGCCCTTCAAGTTGGAAATCGGGAGGGAGACTCTCCAAGAACACCTCGGTCACAATCTGTCGATACGGGAGGCAGCTCACTGCAAGCGCTTGAAGCCACGCTAGACACTGCTGCAGTCGATCGAGATGTACTTGCATGACACTTGGGAAACTCGAGCGCCTTCGGCCGGTCTTGGGGAGCGATCGAAACGTCTGTGATTGAGGAAAGAACGCGTCGAATGTCGTCGACGTGGTGCTGCTCGACCGGAGACAGAATGTGTACACTTCCCGCAACGCGTTCATACAGAATGCAACGACGCGGCGCACGAGTCCGTAGATCACGGCGTGCTCGAGCGTACCAAGCGAGGCATCCGGCACGTCATCCTGGGCCTGTTGCCGGTGCTTCTTGCAGAATCCTTCGGGCTTCCACGCGAGCGGGTCCCCACAGTCGCAGCACCCACCGGACGAGCATCTGTACACACGATAGTCGTGGCCTTGGTGGTCTTCTGGGTCAAAACATGCGAGACACATGCAGCTCGAATCCGAGAGACCGCACGTACGACAGCGGTAGGCCATGTGGTCCCCATGCCACACTTCTTCACACTTGGATCGATGCACCGAGCCGTAGACCTCGACCAGACAGGCATGGAAGCCCGGTGGGAGTGTGAATACTGCGGCCGTGGCCGCCGCGGCGGTACCGTTAACCGGCGCCGTGGTCGACTCGTCCGGCTCGTAGCTCACACAGGCGACGTCGCCGTTGTTGGCCCACGAACACGTCTTCTCCGGCACACCTGTCGAGGCCGCCATCGACTGGTCCGTATCACTTGTCTCGCTCCCCGTTTCGTCGCCATAGTAATGCAGTCTCGAGTCGCTATGGGCCTCGATGATTACGCGCAGGAAAAACTGCAAGATCACGGCGAAATCCTCGAGCAGACTGGGCGGCACGACAAACAGCGACTGCGCGACCTTGTTCCGCGAGGTTTGCGGCAGCAGCAGAAACTGCTGCACGAGCTCGCGCTCGCTGGGCCGCGTGCGCAGCAGCGACGACGCGAGTGCTGCGTCGGTCGCGGGATGCACGTTTGCGTCCAGTGCGACGGCCGACGCGCCGGCGACGTCCGCCGCCGAGGACGCCAGTCCGTGGCTGACCACGGCCGCCGAAGACGCGCGTGAGACGGGCTCGACAAACGCGAACTGGCCGTCGGCCGAGCTCTCGATATGGTGCGGAAACAGCGCCGCGACGGCAGAATGCTGCCGTTTGACGCTGAAAAGCAGCAGCAATTGCGAGAGAAGACGCGCCTCTTTGGCAGCATCCGATGCGGATGGATCTGCGCTACGCGTGGCATGTGGAGCCGCGTCCACAGAGGCGCTGGGGGCCGCGCTATCGCGGAATAGCGAGGGCACCTCCTGCGTCATGTCGCGGCTGGGAACGGGAGGACTCGCCATAGAGGAGAAGGCAGCTCGTCGAAGAGATAGGGGACATCGTACTTTGCCGAAAAGAAAAGGTAGAGAGTGTCCAGGTGGTCTGAGTCCTGGCGTATAGGATATGGTCGGTATGCTAGAGCCAAGGGAATACAGTACGATGACTCACCAAAAGTCGATGCGATGAATCTTCGGGTGTGACGTCAAAATGGATTTATAAAGGTTTTGAAGGACTACTGAAACCTCACAGGTCCTTTATCGGCCGTGACCGGAAGTGCTCATTTATTAGATTATACGGGATGTAGCCATTTTTTTTGAACTGAACAGTCTTCGTCGTTGACCTAGATTCGATGCCAACAGCGATCACTCGGAACGCACCCCAGCCACCCATTCCAGTGCGCATTGACCGTCGCCTGTGTAGTGATTGCGAAGTCCCGGTGCCTCACGTGAGCCCCACTTGAAGCTGTGGATTTCCCTCATCGAGATTCGCGTTGACGCACAGGCGACCTGAGGCCGACTCCCCAATCCGAATTGGCGATCGCGTGGACGCCATCGGCGGTCGGATGGGACGAGAGGCGACGATTCGCATTCACCGCGTTGTCCAGATTCGGACGTCCTGACTCGAGAGAGGCCGTGCTGCGATCGGGTGACAAAACTTATAAACGTGACGCGATCGCCCTGTTTCTCCCGCCGCCATCACCGCGCAGCTGTGGAAGGCCCCCAACAGCTTCAAGTTTGCATTGAACGCCAGTGGAAGCGCCACGCTCACGGGAGAATCTCGCGATGAAAGCACGGGTGCGAATCTTTTTGGACGATGGATGGTCTAGCTGAATGCGCGTCGACTCACAACGCGCCCCTTTCGCCGACAGTGTAGGACCTCACGTGGCGAGCGATTGGAAAACAGCGAGGCTTCCATTGTGCAGCGTTTGTTGAATCTTTTCTGGCTGCAAACTCGCTTTCGTGGTCGAGAATTCATTGATCTTAATTCGTTGAAGGCATCCAGTACTGTACATGTGAATGCACCCGCAGCGATCAAGCGGGTTCTGATTCGCCGCGATCTTTCGAAGACTTTGATGAAGGCTGACTAACTGGACAGGTGATATTACACAAAACGCCAGTCAAACATGACGCACCCCGGCGTTTGTACTCAGTTGTGAGGAGAGGAGTGTGATCTTTTTGGGTGCATAGGATGGGCGGCCCACGGAGGGATGCGTCCCCAGTGCCTCAAGAGTCTTGACTCTTGACAAGAGAGACCACCTGGTAAGCCACGCTACAAGTGCATACTAGTACTGTACCACAGCTGTACCGCCGTGGTGCCAGCTGCCCGTGACCACAGGATCGACGCGCTTCTCCTGACCTGCTCATTCTTCAAGTTGCTTCGCTCCGCACAAGTCGCCTTCCCCCACCATGGTCTCCGCTATCCGTTCGCTTACGTTCGCCGCCGCCGCTGTCGCCGCGTGCCTCGTTCAGTCCGCCTCGGCCCAGACCTTTTGCACGGCTGCGCCGTCGTCGCCTGGCGATCGTCGTACCAACAAGGCCCAACTCAAGTACGCTACGTACAACGCCGAGTTTCTCTTCCTCACGGGCTACGGCTCGCTCGCCTGCCCGGGTGCCGACTGCAAGTGGAAGACCGCGTCGGCAGCGCAGAGCCACGTCAAGCAAGTGGCGAGCATCATCAAGTCGCTCAATGCCGACATCGTGCAGGTGACCGAGGTGGAGGACTGCACGGCGTTGAACGCCGTGATCACGCAGCTCCAGTCGCTCGGTGACAACACCTACAAGCCCTACATCGTCAAGGGCACGGACACGGCGACGGGCCAGAACGTCGGCTTCCTCACGCGCGTGGATCCGACGTCGACGGTGCTTCGTACGTCCGCGTCGGCCAGCATCCCCGTGTCCAACTCGACCTGTCCGTCGTCGTCCGGGTACGCGTCGTCGAAGAGCGTGTCCAAGAACGTCTACGCGACGTTCAAGCCCACGGGTTTCTCCAAGCCCGTGACGGTGATTGGCGCCCACTTCCTGGCGCAGCCTGACAACAAGCAGCGCTGCTACGAGCGGGAGGCGCAGGCGACGGTGATCTCGAACCTCGCGGTGAGCCAGGTGAGCGCCGGCAACCACGTGATCATCTCGGGCGACTTTAACGACTGGTCCAAGACCTTCCCGGACCGCAACACGAACGTGCCGATCTCCAACACGCTCGGTATCATGGAGCGCTCGGGTTTCTTCAACGTCGCCGGTCTCGCTGCCAAGAGCTCGCGCTACACGCAGTGGTACGACAAGAACAACGACTGCGTGTACTCGACGGCCGAGGCCTCGAGTCTCGACCACATCATCGTGTCGAGCTCGCTCAAGGCCAGCGTGAAGGAGGCGGCGTTCCGCAACGACCTGTACACGGCGTCGTGCACGGGCTTCGACAGCGACCACTACCCGGTCACGGTGACCATCACGGCCGTGTAAGTGCCAGGGTTTCGATCCCAGTTTGTAGGTGTCAGCCGTTGAGTTTTGCTTAACTAGTGCAACCACGTGTAAAAACGACTAGGCGTGAGAGATACATCCGTTGGTACCTCTCAGTCCCTTGAATGTACCACAAAACATTGCCGCCGCTTGCACTCGGCCGCATACTGAAAGATCTGGCCGACGACAGGAAACACCAAGTCGCGCGCGCATCGCAGGCCAACGTCCCTGCGCAAGACACTCACAAATGCAAGTCGAGACCGCAGCGGTAACGGCGCGTGCTGTCTCACGATGACAACTTCGTGTTGCTTGTAGGCCGCCATCAACTCGGGTGCGAGGGGGTGATACACATCCGTAATCACACACTGTTCGAGCCAACGGTTGCGTCCAAGCATCGTGAGCAGCCCGGCGAAGTGGGCCGCGATCGTGCTCCACGAGATCCGTAGACTTTGGAGACTTTGTGGTAGTGGGTGATCTGCGTCTCCGAGGATCTGAAGTAAGTCGCGGAAGCCTTGCCCAGCGTCTTGCAGCGTCACGTGACGTAATGATACAATCTTTGGATACGACGCACGCGGGTCTGTGAGCCACTCAAAACTCGATAGATGACAGAACGTTACCTCAAGGTGGTCAAGTGAGACCGTCGGATGACGAGCCGAGCGTAGCAGCGTGTGGTTGGTGGCAGGCGACGCACGATACGGTGGGGAGATCGACAGCGCGTGGCAGAGCAGACTTGCTATTCGGATGAACCGACACGCCGCGTCGATGTGTGTCGAGTCTCCGATGTGGAGCTCGAGCAGATGGATCGTCTTGCTGCCACCCACCGAATCGGATCCATCGAGCACTTGCTCGACGGCCTCAGCAAGTGAAGCCGTGGACCCGTGTAGATGCAAATGGACAGTTCCCAATAGAGGGGCCGAAACCAGCAATCGAGCCAGCGATTGCCAGGCATCTTCTCGGTCCGGCATCGGGTCGTTGTGGATCGACGGGTAGTATCTCACGTCAAATGCCGTGTGACGCTCGGCCAACGCCTCACACGACGCAGCAAACACGGGCGGTGGCAGGTCGGCAGTGAGCGTCACGGTGCGAATACCACCGAATGCCTCACTTGTGGTCTTGTGTTGGTGGGTCTCTCGCAGCAACGTCGGCAGCGTGGTCGTCGGCGTCAAAATGTCGATGTCCATTCCACCCGTGGAGAGGCGATCAAAGACCGAGGGCAACAGGCGGTCGAGCGTGACGAGATCGTGGCAGTCGAGCGAGAGCCGTGCCCACCGAAAACTCGCGAGTGGATGATCCCATTCGATCTGCTGCTGGTACTCGTGCAGCCACTCGGCCAGCACGGCGACGCCGTGGAGCAATCGCCCGGTGCGGTTCGTGTTGCGATGCATATCCTCGGGATCCTGCTTGATCCAAAGCGGGATCCGCGTCGTGTGTACGTCTCGTCTCAAGCCGTCCGGAAGCAAACGTAGTAGTTGTGTCTTGGCCTGCACAAACTCGGGCGAATGGGTCGTCAGCAGCGGTAGTAACTTGCCCTGCGCGTGCCAGTTCATGAGCCACGAGTGCTCGAGGAACACGCGATCCGTGATGATGGTACTGAAGCGAATCGGCGGAACAGAGTCGTGGCCGAGCACCAGTGGCGCGAGCGCTGTCTGCTGCATCGTCTCTAGCAGCAGTGACCAGGCCGCTGCGTGGTCCACGCGTGCGAGCAGCTCCAGCAGCTCCATGGTCTCGAGCATGCCGATCCACTCAACGTCGTGGGTCGTCTTGAACGGCGGCCACTCGAGCCACAGCGCCGACGTCGTAGGCGCCAGCCCAAGGCGACGGCGTGAGCGAGAGACGAGCCGTGAGACGGTGCAGCAGCGGCGCGACGAGCGCACGCGCGATGTCGGACGACGAGCAGCTCATTTTCGGGCCAAGTGTGCTGAGACCACAACAGATCATCCTAATACTCCTTTTGGGCAACTACGCACAGCAAGACGTCAACTAGTTGCCGGATGAGAGTAATGTTGGATACACAATAATATTGACGACGATTCTTCCAATACTCAAGCATGTGCAAGCCGTTCCGGCGCGTCGGTTCGATTGGGCGTCGCCGAGAGATAGAGCAGCCTGGTCTTGGTACTTTTACTGGTGGAGAACCGTGGCTCGCTGCTCAGATGCGACGTCGCGGACGTCCTCGACGACAGCAAGGGCGACGACGCGTAGTAGGACCGGTGGAGAGCGTCTCCTCGCACGGCGTCGTCCATCGCGACGACTGCGCCGTCGAGACTTCTCGCCGATTTGAGGCACGGCATGCAAAAGCGCATCTCGTGCTTGAGCAGCTGCCTGTCGGGTGCGAGCAGTTGCAGTACTCGCTTCACGCGACACGAGTTGCAGGTGTACTTGGCGCAGATCGCACAGGTCGACTTGAGACCACGGCGCACCGAGCGGTGCTGCACGCCGCACACCGCGCAGCTCTCCTCCCTGGTGTGGCCAGGCCCGCATAGCATCGACTTGTTCTGCACGAGCCACGCGAGCTTCTTGAGCTGGCCGCACTCGGAGCTCCTGCTGATCGCGACCACGGCATCGGCCATCGAGAGCACCACGAGGTGGGCCTTGAGCGACTCCTTGAACTCAAAGTACGAGGTCATGTAGCCCTGCACTTTGTTGGGTCCGATCTGGCGCCAGATCGCACACAGCGACAGATTGAAGCGTTCGTATTGCGGC
>JAADVY010000102.1:0-30464 GCA_023336035.1 Pythium plurisporium
CACGGGTACGATTCGTGTGGCGGTGCTTCCGGACGGTGCATCGCCCGATGTGTACGACGCGTACGCTGGATGTGTGGTCCGCGGTGGCGTGGTGTCGGTGGAGTCTCGTACGCAGTACACGCTGAACTGGCAGACGAACGGAACGACGTGTGCGACGGGCGGTCTGTTGCACTTTGCGCTGCCGCACCAGTTGGACTCGATGAAGAGCAACAACGCGAGTGCGATCGTGTTGCAGTCGTCGACGCGTGGAGCGATGAAGGGCGTGGTCACGCCGGCCGCAGCCGGTGCCGCTGCTCAGTGGAAACTGACCGAGCCGGAGCTCAAGGAGGAGATCGGTTTCTACGCTCCACGCAAAATCGACGCGGCGCTGGTCACGCAGCTGCAGCTCAAGGAGAAGCTCCAGGCCGACATCAACAGCGAGTGGCTCATCGATGGGGCGAGCTACTACTTCAGCGGCAAGGCGTACCAAAAGTACGCGTCGCTCTGCTTGATGGCGGATGATCCGGCGGTGATGGGCGAGGACAAGACGCTCATGCAGACGTGTGTGAAGAAGCTCGAGGGCTTGTTGGACAAGTTTTTGACCAACACATTCCCGAACCCTCTCGTGTACGACACCACCTACCGCGGTGTCGTGACGAGCGAGGCGATCACCAAGAACGATGTGAACGCTGACTTTGGCAACGGCATCTACAACGACCACCACTACCACTACGGCTACTGGATTTGTGCTTCTGCGATGCTGCGCAAGCTCGACCCCAAGTATGCCCGCATGGCCGAGCTCGAGGTCATGGTCACGACGATGCTCCGTGACGCCGCGAACCCGAGCCAGGAGGACGTGCACTTCCCGACGTTCCGCCACTTCTCGTGGTACCTCGGCCACTCGGTCTCGCACGGTGCGACCCCCATGAACGACGGCAAGGACCAGGAATCCACGTCGGAGGACATGAACTTTTTCTACGGTATGATGTTGTGGGGCAAGGTCACGGGCAACAAGGCTGTCGAGGACCTCGGCAGTCTCATGCTTCGCATCGACGCCCACGCGATCCGCACCTACTTCCTCATGGAGTCCACCAACAAGGTGCACCCGCCCGAGTTTGTCAAGAACCACGTCACTGGCATCTTCTTTGACAACAAGGTGGACTACGCGACGTGGTTCAGTCCGGAGAAGTACTGCATCCACGGTATCCAGATGATCCCTGTGTCGCCGATCAACGAGATCATTCGCACGCCGACGTTCGTGAAGGAGGAGTGGGATGACGTGCTGTCGAAGGAGGCGATCGTGGTGGGCAAGGACATGACGAATGCGTGGAACTCGTTGTTGTACGCCAACTACGCGGTGATCAACAAGGCGGAGGCGCTGAGTGTGTTGAGCCAAGTGAAAATGGACGACGGGCTGACGCGGTCGTGGGCGCTGTACGTCGCGGCCACGCGTCCTTCTGCCCCCGCTGCCGGCAAGCGTTAAGCTCTGTGTCTGTATCGAGACGTCTCAAGGCGCCGTCAGCTCCTTATCCTTCCTGTGTCTTCCATGTTCAAAGCGTGCAGCTTTCTCGAGTCCAGACGCCTCCGTTGGTGTTGTAATATACGTTGCAATATCTAGTTTTCACTGTAGCACCTTTCCACTTCACTTGGCGTCGAATGTGCAGAGCTCGTGAAGCCAAGAAGAATGTAGTCATCTCAGGTTGTAATTAGATGGGTCGGCGTCACTGAGAAAATGCCTTCGTTCCCTTCACTTTGAGTACCCAACCACCGCTGGTCATTCGGGTGCTCGTCTCTGGTTTTTATTCCTTCAGACCAGAGAATTCTCAGGGACCGAACTTCGTCAAACCAGTTGCGGGGGACTCATCGTGGTTGATCTCCACACATGACATCTCTGCATGCGAGAAGAAAGAGATCGTTCTGGGTCGGCTAGTGAGCGCCACGTCCACGCAAGTGGGTGCTGCATGACGGCGGCTTCTGAGCGAGTTCGAAGATCGTGCGGAAGATCTCAAAGAATGAGATCTACTTATTTAGTGTCTTCACGTGTCTCGTCCATGCACTAGTGGTGTGATGGAGCTACAGACACATCGTTAAAACAGTACGTGACTTTTACATGGCTCGATGTGGCGTTTGTGTGGGAGTCACCCATGCTGGTGGGTGCGGGGACGTCCGTAGACTGCTGTCCGCGCGGCCCGAGCTGTGTGGCCGCATGTAGACAGATATACAAGCGAAATGGTCATCCTGACGCTTCTAGTACTGTTCTGCTGACTTTAGTCCAGCGTCTAAACTCGGGTCGACAGGCTCCGCTCCATTTCACTGCGAACGATCGGCAAAAGCAGCTGGCGACGAGACTTGATCGAGCGAGATGGTCCACTTGTGGACACGATGCAGTCCCGAGTTCCGCAGTCCAGAGAAACGTGATCCGGAGGCCCGGGGTTCGGAGACGCGTTTAACTCGGTGGTTTGGATCCTGAGTTTTTTACCAGGCGAATGGTGTGGTTCCGGCGTGGACATCTCTTAGATAATACACAGCACGCCAGTTGGTGTGCGTGCTGCCACGATGCCCACAATTGGAGACACACTCTGGATTCGCGCACTTATTTTCGACTCCGGATGGTCCCAAGGATCCAGTCCCGGATAGTATCCGGGAAACTGAAGAGACGTCGCCCGTCACCTGGTTTGCCCGCTGCTTGGAACGCAGCTGGGATGTCTGGCGTGTGGATCGCGAATGGCTTCATCGGCAGAAGGAACAAAAACTCTCGGTCAGATGGTCCCCCACCAGCTGGTTTCTCTAGTTCGCCCAATCGAAAACCCTCTCTGGATGCTCGTCCGCCGGACGGTCCGGATCCCTGACTGCGGAAACTCTCTCCCTCCGCGTTTTGTTCCGCTGGGGCAAAAGCAAACAAGCGCCATCATCTGCGAGTGCGTGCTTTTAGACTAGAACCACTTCGGATCCAGGGAAAACCTCTCGCCGTCGTCATCTCCGGACGGTTCAACCAAGATCAGCTGACGCCGCCCCATCGCCCCGTCACCGACGCCAACGCCACGCGGCCTTCCACTCACTCTTCAATTTGCCTCGCCGCACGCACATCTCCCACTCCCCAGTCCAGAGATGAAGATCGCGCAGTGGCTCGCACTCGCCGTGGCCGCCTCTGCCGGCGTCGTCTCGGCCACCGACTCGTACTCGTTCCGCGACCTGCCCAGCGACGAAGCTCCGGGCCAGGTGCGCTCGGGCATGGACGAGGTCAAGCAGCAGACCATCACCAAGGGCAACTTCAACCCGGCCAAGCAGCAGACCATTCCCACGGCCGCGCCGGATGCCACGCCCAAGGCCACCCCGGCTGCGACCACGCCCGCCGGCAAGCCAACCACACCCAAGCCGGCCACACCCAAGCCTGCTACGCCAGTTGCACCGGTGCCCGCGAACCCGGCAGCGCCAGTCCCGGCTCCTCCGGCTGCTCCCGTTCCTGCGCCTCCAGCGGCACCAGTCCCCGCGCCTTCGGCCGCTCCTGTGCCTGCTTCGACACCAGCGCCTGCCCCGGTCACACCGGGCACGCCCGCACCGGCTGATAACGAGGACGGTGATAGCCCTGTGCAAAATGGCGGCTTCCTCAAACCGTTCGCGACCGAGGAACCTTCGGACCTGTTTAAGCGCAATGCCGGACTCAGCGCGGTCGCGCCGATCATCAACGTCAAGCAGGAACTGCTCACCACGCGCGCCATCCCGACCAACAAGTGGTGGGGCAACCTCATCCACACCACCGACAAGGAGAAGGGCGTGCACTCCAACCCGGCGTGGGCCAACCCGTACGCACTCAAGCTCCCGACGGGGAAGGAAGGACCGTACGGTATCCAGGCATGCTATTCGTACACGTACCGCAAGAAGGCCGACTTGAAGGACGGCAAGATCAAGTTTTACCTTCACGAGTACAAGAATGACATCACTTTGTCGGCGGCCGAGTTCTCGACGGAGCCCAAGTACGAGGTGTACGACTGGACGGACATGGGCATCAACCTCAGCGTCTGCATCGGTACCAAGTGCATGGACAGCGCGTTGATGACGGGCATGGCGTTCGTGTCGGCCGAGTACAAGGGTCTCACACCACATATCGCGACCGCATCAAAGGTCACGAAGTTCGAGCAAGTGCAGGACAAGTATGTTCTCGAGCTGAGCAACAAGCAGACGTGGGTTATGTACACCAGTACGCCCGGCACGTTCAAGCTGGATAATGCGACCGTGAAGGCGTCGGGTCCGTACACGGGTACGATTCGTGTGGCGGTGCTTCCGGACGGTGCATCGCCCGATGTGTACGACGCGTACGCTGGTTGTGTGGTCCGCGGTGGCGTGGTGTCGGTTGAGTCTCGTACGCAGTACACGCTGAACTGGCAGGCGAACGGCACGACGTGTGCGACGTCCGGTCTGTTGCACTTCGCGCTGCAGCACCAGTTGGACTCGATGAGGGGCGGAAGTGGCAGCGCTGGATCAGCTTCGAGCCAGAACGCATCGGCTGACGGCTCCATTGTGCTGCAATCCACGACCCGTGGCACGATGAAGGGTGTTGTGACCCCGATTTCGGTCAGTGGAGCTGCTCAGTGGAAACTAACGGAGCCGGAGCTCAAGGAAGACATTGGCTTCTACGCACCCCGCAAGATTGACGCTGCTACTGTCGAGCAGCTGCAGCTCAAGGAGAAGCTTCAGGCGGATATCAACGACGAATGGGCGATTGACGGCAAGAGCTACTACTTCAGCGGCAAGGCGTACCAGAAGTACGCGTCGCTGTGTTTGATGGCGGATGATCCGGCGGTGATGGGCGAGGACAAGACGCTCATGCAGACATGCGTCAAGAAACTTGAGGGCTTGTTGGACAAGTTTTTGTCCAACACGTTCGCGAATCCTCTGATCTACGACACGACATACCGCGGTGTCGCCACCATTGAGGCTATCACGACAAAAGACCCGAATGCTGATTTCGGTAACGGCATCTACAACGACCACCACTACCACTACGGCTACTGGATTGCTGGTTCAGCGATGCTGCGCAAGCTCGACCCGAAGTGGACTCGCATGGCCGAGCTGGAGACGATCGTGTGGACCATGCTTCGCGACGTGGCGAACCCCAGCCAGGAGGACGTGCACTTTCCGACATTCCGTCACTTCTCGTGGTACCTCGGTCACTCGGTCTCACACGGTGCAACTCCATTGGCTGATGGAAAGGATCAAGAGTCAACCTCCGAAGACATGAACTTCTTCTACGGCATGATGCTCTGGGGCAAGGTCACGGGCAACAAGGCTGTCGAGGACCTCGGCAGTCTCATGCTTCGCATCGACGCGCGTGCGATTCGCACCTACTTCCTCATGGAGTCCACCAACAAGGTGCACCCGCCCGAGTTTGTCAAGAACCATGTCACCGGCATCTTCTTCGATAACAAGGTGGACTATGCGTCGTGGTTTAGTGCCGAGAAGTACTGTATCCACGGTATCCAGATGATCCCTGTGTCGCCGATCAACGAGATCGTGCGCACGCCGACGTTCGTGAAGGAGGAGTGGGATGACGTGCTGTCGAAGGAGGCGATCGTGGTGGGCAAAGACATGACGAATGCATGGAACTCGTTGTTGTACGCCAACTACGCGGTGATCAACAAGGCGGAGGCGCTGAGTGTGTTGAGCCAAGTGAAAATGGACGACGGTTTGACGCGGTCGTGGGCGCTGTACGTCGCGGCCACGCGTCCCGCGAGTGCCGCTGCGTATTAAAGCCTCCCCCGTCGCATCCTCTGTAGACCCCCCTCCCACCACATTATTGGTGAGATCCTCCTTCGCGCGCAGTTTTGGATTGGTGTTGAAGTGAGTATACTGTACGTCTTAGTCTAAGTGAGTGATAAAGAATCCTCTTCGCTGAAACTTCTTCTGGCCCATGAGTCTGGAATAGACACTGGAATCTCGTCTCCGGGAATGTGCCCGATATGCGACCTGGCAGCTTTATCGGTTCAGACCATGTCGCATGCATTCTCAGGGTATGTGGTCTGGTTGTCGCGTCCGGTTTCGTCCTGCGACGGTTCAGGATTTTTGACGATTCGCATCTGAATGGTTTGATCATGACGTCAGACGCATCACCAAAATCGTTGGAGGGTGGGACATTCATCGTTTCTATGATTTCTTTCCTGGCTTCTAACCGTCACTTCGCGGAAATATTTCGGATTTGCTTGCAAGATTCACCCACCACAAGAACACAACGCCAGACTGCATGTGACGCGTCAACAAACGATCTATTGGTGAAAATAAAAACGCACAAACTTTTATTGGTGAAAATCCACCGAAGGGCGCGGTTCCACAAGCGTAAACTACGTCTGGCGGGTCCACATTGATTCCTGACGTGGAGCGCCTGGTTGTGCGTGGGTCCCCCCCTTTCGCTCTGGCAACCAGACTCTGTTCCAGGAATCTCCAAGCACACTCGTCAAAAGCGGATTCCCACTCGTCCGCTCCGCCCTCCTTTGCCTTCTCTGTCCCCCTCCTATCGTATGCTACTCCGCGTGGAGACCGAGGTTGCCGTCCTCTAATCGCTCCGCCGTGTGTCGTCATGGCGCCGCTCCCCAATGATGCCGTGGCCCCCGAGTCTCTCCCCAACAACCGCCTCTCCTGGGAGTCCGCTTCCTCCGCCTCCTCCGCCTCCTCATTGGCGGAGGAGCCACGCCGTCGCTGGGGGAGCGTCAAGACGTGGATGTTTGGCCAACTGCTCGCCAGCTCCTTCGCGCGCGTGTCGTTGCACGACGAGGACGCCCGCAAGGTGTCCTCCGCAGCGTCCTCCACGACTGTCTCCACCTCCTCCTCCAGCTCCTCTCTCGCGTCGCTCGCACCGCCATCCTCCTCCTCCTCCTCCTCTTCCTGCAACGACTGGGACTGCTCGTACGCCTCGTTGAATAGCAGCAGCCGCTCCACCAACCAGGAACGCATGGCGCCTCCTCCCACTTTTGCGGCCACCACTCGCCACGCGTTTGACATTTGCCGTGTGATCGGCTCCGGTTCGTACGGCACCGTGCTGCTCTGTCGTCTCCACGCGAATCCCACGCGGCATGTTGCGATCAAGATGGTGCCCAAGGACAAGCTCAATATGGACCCGCAGAACAAAGAGACGCAGCGTCTGCTCACCGAGAAGGCCGTACTCGCGGCGGTCGACCATCCGTTCATCACCAAGCTCTACTGCGCGTTCGAGACCGCGCAGAGTCTGAATTTCGTGATGGAGTATTGTGCCGGTGGCGACATGTACTTTCTGCTCGAGAAATTCCCCAAGAACCGACTGCCCGAGCAGCTCGTGGTGTTTTACGCGGCGTCGATCGCACTGGCGTTAAGTTATTTGCACCAGCGCGGCATTCTCTACCGCGACCTCAAGCCCGAGAATCTGCTGCTCGACGCACAGGGCTTTTTACGGCTCGCTGACTTTGGGTTTGCACGCGAGCACGTGACACCCGGCGAGCAGACTTGCAAGACGTTTTGCGGCTCGGCCGACTACATCGCGCCAGAGGTCGTGGCCGGGACCGGGTATGGACTCGCAGCCGACATGTGGAGTTTCGGGTGCGTCATCTACGAGCTGCTGACGGGCTTCCCGCCGTTCTACTCGCCACGCGACCGAAGCGCGCTGTTTCGCAAAATCGAACGTGCTGAGCCGTCCTACCCGAGCCATTTCTCGCCTGAAGTGAAGGATCTGCTGTCCAAGTTGCTGCACAAGGACGCGAGCAAGCGTCTCGGCAGCGGGCCAAACGGCATGGGGGATGTGTTTGCGCACCCGTTCTTCCGGTCGATCGACTGGTACCAATTGTCCACCAAGCAGGCCGTGCCGCCGTTCGTACCCAAGCTCAGCTCGCCGTCGGATACGTCCAATTTTGAGGTCCAGTTCACGTCGCAGCACGTGGAAGGCTCGGTTGTCTATGAGGAGCGTGAGCCGCAGCAAGCCGTGGCCTCGGGCGACCACTCGCGCCTGTTCGACGACTTTGACTGGTGTGCAGAGGCCTCGTCGTTTGCGTAGGCACCACGAAAGGGTGGATCCGTACATCAGCGGGTGCAGTGACGCGTACGCGAAAAGGTGATAAATTATTTAATGCGATATCCCCGCTGCCCACATGACTAGCATTCTCCTCGTCACACAGGGATGAAAAACTCATCCACAGGTACTTGCGTGCGCTGCTTGACACACTCGTGCACCCATTCCTTTGTGACGACAGGCGGTTCCTTCTCCGACTGACGACGGATCGTACGGATGATCGGCTGGAGTAGCTCGATCCTCGAGCGATCGCCACTGGAGTCGACCACGACGTGGGTAACATGATCGTCGACCACGTGTGCCACACGACCACCAAGCAGTCGGATCTGCTGCTCAAGCAGCTTCATCGGTCCAAACGGATCCACTTCATCATTGTGAGCGTCCGAGGTGGCGGTACACACACTGTGGTACTTGTCAATGTACACAACGCAGTGTGCGAGGCACGTGTACTCGCTCTCCATGGCATCTTCTTCCTCTACGGCTAGCGATCTCAGCTGTGTCTGCCAGGGCTCCATCTTGCTGGGACCGACGACCCGACCGACTTCTCGGAAAATCATTTTCAGCTCATCGGGATTGACAGGATCTGTAAAGTGATCGCCGAATCGGTCGTACTCCTTTGCCAGCAATTCACTGGTAGATTCGGTGGCAAAAATAAAGTCACGGGCCTTCAGAGACAGCAAGCGCGACTCGCTCACACAGCCGACAATCCAGTGCAAGTAGACAATGTTGAACTTGCCTTGCTTCTTCAGATTGCCCACTTTAAAGCCTGTATCGGCCGCCCCGACCACATAGCTTGTCGTGTCAATGGGATTCTGGACGATACTCGCACCACATGCATGAAGAAGCTTCTCGATGGTCTGCTTGGTGAGCGTACGTCGCTCAGCTGCCGGCAAAATGTCTTCCGGGATCGCATCCCACTGCAGGTTTGCCGTTTCGTACTTACCCGGGAGCACACAAAACTCGAGGCCCTCGAAAATGTGCTGCTGTACATCGATTCCGTCCAGTTTCGCCTGTGAGTACTCCGCGATGACTCCCCCAGCAGCTCGACTGATTGTTGCTTTCTTGGTAACTCGCTTTGTCGCCTTTTTCTGACCCAGCGCGACGTCAGCAGCACGCTTGTTGAAAATGCTGCCTCGGATAGAGTTAAGGTCCTGGACGCTCATACACTGGTACCATGGCTTGTCATTGCGAATGGCCTTGCAGCGTGGGAAACGGATGGTCAGACCGGTCTGGTAGAGAGTTGTGAAGGTCAGCTCAAAGCCGTATACTTCCAGGACCTTGGAGTGCCGTGGGTCGATCCACACATCGGGCTTCAGATCGCTCTTTTGTGGCTTCCATCCGTTGAAATGCGGTGGGATATCGTCATTATCCCACGGACGCCAGTGCGGCTCCAAGTCACGTCGCATCTGATCAAGCTCCTCAAAGTTGTAGCCCGTCCCCACTTTGGCAAATGTGTAGATCATCGGGATTGGGGCACCAGGCTTCATGGCTGCTTGTGCAGCGTCATCGTCGAGCGAGTGGGCGAGTACACCCAGTAGAAACACCGATACATTACCACTGCGTCGTCGTCCGGTGCCGTAAAAGCCGCCAATGATGACAACATCCAAGTTCGTTGTCATACCCGCATAGTCGGGCTTGAGCTTGATCCACTTCTTGGTCTTTCGGCTGCTCTCACCGCACATGTAATGCGAATTAATGTCTTTCAAGATGACGCCTTCCCCTCCGTTGGACACTTGCTTGTCGACTTCAGTCATGACGATGTCGTGACGTTCTTTTGCCGACTTGGAGTTGACCAGTGTCTGCTCAATAATGATCACGCGATGGTCCAACGGGTTGAGGATCTTGAGCAGCAGCTTGCGACGAGCATGAAGTGGCAATCCCATAACGGCATTGACTTCGCCCGGCCCATTGTACACCTGGTGGATCAGCTCGTCGGCACGCTCGCCGCCAAGATACACAACGTCCCAGACAACATAACACAGCCACCGGTGGGTCCGTTCACCAGCTTTCAGGGCGTTTGCGACGTTCTTGAGCAGCCCAAACTCGCGCAGCTTGTACTCCATATTATCCCACACCATCATCTCGCCGTCGAGAATCACGTCGAGCCCAGACAGCAACTGCGACTTGACATAGGGTGCAACAAACGGCCCATACAGCGAGCTGTAGTTGACACCGTTGCGCGAGATGAACTGTACGTCGTCGCCCTGCACGTGGCACGTGATCCGCTCGCCATCCAACTTGGGCTCCATGACAAACACATCGGCCTGGATCGCGGTTGTGCACTCGCCAAAGTCCACGCGCTTGGCGAGCATAGGCGAGAACACTTGGAACGGCTCGATCTTGGGTACGTACCGAATGCTCGAGTTGCGTAAATCGACGCAGACCTTGTGGAGATCGTTCGTGTGGTTGTACATCTCGCTTGCGTCCGGGTGAATAAATGTGAGCACGCGCTCGTGGCGCAACCCGATCTTGAGGTCTTTGAGCATGATGCGAACGATCCACTTTTGCTCGTTCGCAGGAAACTCGGTCGCGAGCTGCATAAACACTTTGCGCCGTCGCGCAGCGTCCTCGGCCTGCACGAGCTCGTCCAACAGCGCATTCACGACGCCCACTGTATGCTGGAACTTGTCGTGGCCCACGAGTCCGCGGAATTGGAGTACATCAAACAGCACTGCGGCAAAGTCGCCGACCGACTTGGTCTGCACGATCGTCGGGTCGTTAAAGTGCTCGAGCTTTTGCGCATCGCGGCTCTCGGCGGCCATGCCCAGCACATCCACATAGATCTTGGCGATCTTTTTTTCCTTGAGGTTGTACGTGCGTTCACGATCAAGCTGAGGCAACAGCAGCCGCAGCAGTGGGTACAAATCGCCGTCGCCGCCGAGCTGGGTACGCAGCGCATCGCTGAACACGAGCGCGAGCTTGGCGTCGCTCTTGGGCGTGCGTTCCACGGCCTCGAGCACGCGGCAAAGCGCCGCGAACGACAGGCTCGAGGCGGCAGACGCGGCCGCGGGATCGGTCGGCTCGTGCGATGGCATGATGGAGAGTGAGCCCTCGAACAGAGAGAGAGAACAGCTTACGGATCCGATTTGATTGGTGGAAAAATGAATTGGGTTCAACCTGGGTGGGAAACCACCGTGGAACACATGGACGAGAGAAGAGGTTGGGTAGTGACGGCATTTGCCGAGCGGAAGCTCCTTCCTCAGTGACGAATTATAGTAGACGCCACGATGCCGGGTGTGTTGGAGGTGCTGGGTGCGGTGTACGAGCTGTCGACGGTCGTGACGGACGTGGTACTGAACCGCGAGTACATCGAGCGCAAGTGGAAAGAAGAGTACGCGCTGTCGATCGCGTTCCTCGTGTTCAATGGGCTCGTGATGGCGCTTCTCGGGCTGCAGCTCGAGCGAAAAGATCCACGCAAGCGGTACGTGCGGTGGGGCCCGCTGAACGCACTGATCGCTGTAGGCATTGGGCTACTGCAGCTGCGCGTGCTCGTGGAGACGCTGTTCACGTACGTCGCGTCGTCTCGAGCCGAGAAGGAAGAGCACAATCGTCAACAGCAGCCGCCGTCGTCCACGGGCACGACGCCGTACCAGCAGACGCAGTCGATGCCGTCGCAACAGGAGACGGCCCAGCAGCGTGCCAAGCGACTGGAAGAAGGACTGCTGTTTGTCGCGTTCGTGCAGGCCATGGTACGGGACGTGCCCGTGTTTATCATCCAGGCGAACGCGACGATCCACTACCGCAAGTGGAAGTTGCTGGATCTCTGGGCCGTCGCGTCCACTGGAATCACGCTCATGAACGCCGTCTCCAGCTACGTCAGAAGCGACAAGAAGGCCACGCATGCCAAAACCCAGCAGCAGCACACGAAGACGTCGACGGCGTCCACGATGCTGCCATACGCCGCGACGCTGTTTCTGCTCGGCCAGTTTGTCTTCCGACTCGGCGCGATTTTGCTGGTCGCGACCACCACGGGCTACGCGATCGTCGCGTACGCCGGTGTCATCACAGTACTCTCGATCCTCGCCACCATCACGCTACGGCTCGCGACGCCGGCACAGGCCACAAGTGCTCAGGTCGCGTCGGCGCTGCTCTTCTTCCCGCTGTTCACGGTGTTCACACTCGACGCCGCGTACCTCGGGCCGCTCGCTGGCGACATGCGACGCGCGCTCTACAGCGGCAAGCTGCTGCTGCTCAATGCGTGGCGCGTGGTCGAGAACGCCACGGGCGTGCTGCTGGGAGTCGTGCTCCCACGCTACACGGACTTTGGCCACTCGACGGACCAGGAGATCGCGCTGATTGGCTTGGGCTGTGCGGCGTTTTACGTGGTGAGTCTGCTGCTGTTTGTCTGGGCCGCTCGTACTGCACGGTCCCGCGAAACGAGCACCGAGAACGAGCTGCTGGAAGAGGATACGACGCTGTACCTGCAGAACCAGCCCGTGCCCCACCACGGCGTGCATTAAAACCATCCCAATTCGTCGTCCGTATACAAAAAACAAGTAGATGGTTCCTAACAGACACCCATTCTGTGAGCATTTTGCCGAAAGGGCCATGCGGAAACATGCCTCGCCCCGACGAAAGTGTCGCAGGATGGGCGACCGTCGCCGGCCGAGGCTACTGTCGGCGCAGACGAAGCGTGCATTCTTCGACGAGATGGACGCGTTCTTAACAAGCGGACGCCGCGCGGGGGATGCGCCGCGGCGCGAACGTTCTCCAACCGTAATGACGCATCGCCCAGAGAATCAGGCGGAGTCACATGAACCCATGGGACGCGACGCTAAGCGAGAGACCATCGAACTCGCCAGTATTAGCAGTAGTGACGACGCACCTCAAAAGACCACAACACGTCCAGTGCTACCGCCGACAGTGATGAAGCGTCAGCTGCCCGCGACAGCCACGAGGTCGTCCACACCACCCGAGCAGAAGAAGCCCAAGCACGGCAAGCAACGCGCGAGCACGAGTTTCGACCCGCAGGATCTCGTGCTGCGTGGCAAGCGCGTGGTGCTCGTGCCGATCGGGAGCGATGTGAGTCGCAAGCGGCTGGAGATTTGGCGAGAGATGGTATTGGCAGTAGGTGGCGAAGTGGTTTCGTATGAGCGTACGACGCCACAGAAGACACAGCATCAACATGCGCAGCTGCTGCATCTCCACACGACCACGAAGCAAGCGAACAGAGAACCACCGCGATGTGAGGCTTTTGATTGGGGCCAAGTGGACATTGTCGTGGTGAGTGTGCAAGTGGATGCGGCCAGATTGAAACAGCACTTTCGGATGGGGGAGATGCCGCTGCCACCGCATCTCCAGCTTGTCACTCCCGAGTGGCTCGCGTATGTGCGTCATGAAAAAAAGTTGCCAGCCGACGAGAAGCATTTCATGTGGAGCCACGAAATTGCTCGCGTGCAGCAAGCCAACGAGGAGAATGAGCGGCAGGCTCAAGTTCCACGCGATGCCGACGATGCTGCTTATGAAAGTGGGGGAGATGGCGACGGCTCCGACCAAAAGAACTTGACGTCAAAGGAGATTGTACGCGCCCCACCTGTGCAAGTGGATATGGACAAGATCCGACGAGAAGAAGAAGAACTGCAGCAGAAGAAAGAGAAACTGGTGAATGAGCGGATCCCGATCTTTCATCAGCTGAATCCACGGTTCGAGACGATCTCGAAGGCCAGCGAGGCGCACAAAATGAAAACGGAAGCATTCGTCTGTCAGAAATCGTCATGTGCGTTGATGTGGGTGATCCCCGGCTTGCACACCGATTTGTCTAACTCGTGATTGTACCCACAGTGATGCAAGCCAACCTCAATGCACACCTCACGAATCCATTGGAGGAATTGATGGAGTTTCTTCATGTCGAGCGTGACATCTGGCGCGAGTATTCATACAAGAAAATTGTGTCTAGCCTCAAGGCTATGCGCACACGCGTCTCCAGCGTGCGCGATCTGAAAGGTTTGTGGTGGGCAAAAGGTCGGATGCGTGACAAAGTGGTCGAGATTTTGGAGACTGGCAAGTTGGAAAAGCTGGAGGCCAAGAAGACCAATCCACGGTTGCGTACGCTGGTGGAAATGTCGCGCATTTGGGGAGTCGGTCCAGCGACTGCTGCCAAGCTGTACAAGTACGTACTCTCAATCTAATAGATGTTGGGATTAGGAGCTGACGTGTCTGTGATATCCCACTTCAGTCAGGGTTACAAGACTATGGATGCTCTGAGGAAGAATTCAGACGAGGTGTTGAACTTCCAACAGCAGATCGGACTCAAGCATTATCAGGATTTCATGACGAAGATCCCAAGGTATGAGACCCACTGTGCAACGCAGAGCATACTCTTCTAGTGATAATTGACTGCGTCAAACATGCATCAGATCGGAGGTCCAAGAAATCGAGAAGACCGTTGTCGACGAAATTCATCGCTTGGTTCCGAATGCCACTGCACTGGCTTGCGGTTCCTATCGTCGAGGAAAACCGTCGTCTGGTGACGTCGACGTATTGATCACGGACCCCGATAGCGAAGAGTGCGACATCTTGCCGGAGCTGTTACGGCGTCTTCACGAAATGAACTTTTTGACCGACGATCTCACTCATGTATCCGATCATCACATGGGAAGATGCGATTCGTACATGGGCGTCTGTCGTCTGCGAGAGGTATGATCCGGCGATTCATTGTCGACGTCACATCTCGATGGCTCACCGTTGTTTTTTCCCCTGTGATATAGGGCCTGCCGTTCCGCCGCATCGATATCAAAGTATATCCGCGGCGCTACTTTGGATTTGCATTGCTGTACTTCACCGGAAGCGACCACTTCAATCGAAGTATGCGGCTTTTTGCACGCAAAAAAGGCTGGAGCCTGTCCGATCGGTACCTAAAGCGGGTCGTACGCGTTCGCAAAGACGTCAAAATCGAGTCTGGCGAGTCTGTCGTGTGCCCGGAAGAAGTCGACGTATTTATCGCGCTCGGTCTCGAGTACAAAGACCCGACCGAACGAAACTGTTTTGACATTCGCTTCCTCGAGGAAGACGAGGCGCAGGCCAAGCAACGCAAGGGTTCAGGCGGTGAACCAGCAACCGCACAGACCACCACTATGGTCGACGACACATAGGTACAGGTAAACGGTCATCATGATCCACATTTGAGCGTGGTGCCGATCCATCAATCAACCACGAATACTACAATCGGATTGGCTATAAACGGTCAGAACGGTCATGCAGCGAGGACGAGGTGGTCGTGTCCCTGGCGCAGAGGGATATTCGGCTGCTGATGTGCGCGCGCTTCTCGCATGCATCGACGTCGTCTTGCCGACTGGAGCCAACGAGTGGGAACGCGTCCTGTACCGTTATCGTCGTACCCACGCTGAACCGAATGGCCGCGCTTCACGAGAAGTAAGCTCGCTGAAGACAAAGTACCGAGCACTCATCAACTCCAAGAAGAGCACGGGTGACGCGAATTGCCCAGCCGAGGTGCGCGACGCCAAACGGATCCAGAGAAAGATCGCCGACAAGGTCAACTTTGGCGAAGTTGAAGACGATGAAAGCAAAGCCCAAGATCAACCCGATGTGGACGCAGCACGTGAGCAGCTACACTCCCGCGACGTAAGCGACGTTGTCGAGGGCAGCGACGACGAATACGCAAGCGACGAGCCGCGATACGGTGATGAAGACAACGAACTCGGCGTCACCCCCGGCCAGACACTGTCCGTCGACAGCGGTGACGACGTGTGTGAGCATCCCGACCTTCAAGTCGAGCATGTGCGTGAGCATCCCGACCTTCATGTCGAGCCCCAAGATCGTGATGCTGATGGCAATGGAAGCGCCGCCCGAGGCCGCCCACACGATGATGAAGTTGATGATCAACGCGCCCTTCGCGAGCGACCAACGGCTCCACGCCCGCCAAAGCGAACGAGTGGACAAAATGGGAATGGAAAACGTCCACGCACATCCAGTCAAACCCTCGGTGAATCCATCCAGCACCACTTGCATCAGCAGTCGAAGCAACGAGAGGTAGCGGCTTCCGAGCGATTTCTCATCATGCAACTCGAGACAGAGCAGCAAGCCCGCCGGTCGGAGCAAAAAGAGCGTCGCATTTTGGCTCAAAAGCTGGAGCGTTTTGAACGCGAGAAGACCAAGGACATGCGGGCTCTGCAAGAGAAGATTGATCGTCTCGAGCGCCGCAACGAAGATCTGCGTGACCGTCTCACAACGCAACTCTTCCAGCAGCTGCACGGCCCGCGCCCTGGTCCCCAACAGTTCTTTCCTCCCCAGAACCCACCCCAAGCCCCCCTCTGCGACGAGCAACGTGTCTGGCAACAGGCCCGTCAGAATGATCGTGCAAGTGAAGCTGAGGTGTAGGACCACTTGGCCAGTATTCTCTATCACGTAGCGTGCCCTCATTTATTGACTTCTCATCTTGCCGTCCAATATACGTTAAGCAAGTCTATTTTTTTACGAAGCATTGATGATGTCTTGGTCAAGACGATAAAAGCGAGCGATACGGTCGTTTCGAGCGATGTCTTTGAAAAGCATCGTTCGAAATTCCTCGTAAAGCTTGGCGTCGGGATCGGTGTCGCGCCACACGCGCTCGTACACAGTTTTGATTTGATTTATGCCAACGACACGCGCTCGCACTTGATGCAACCTCGAGCAAATTTCGAGCACTTGGTGTCGAAACGCATGATCCTCCGCCGGAAGGGGAAGCTTCAACCTGGAGAACGAACCTTGCAGGGATCGCATTCCCCACTCGGCTGCTTGACGGGCTGACACAAGGTGCGAGTTGAACGCAATGAGTTGAGCGTGCTCTCGAAGCCGCCCTTGAGCCTGTAATCGCCCGGGTACTTGTGATGTCGGCTTGAGCGGGACTCGAATCCGTCCTTCCATTCGCGTTTGATTCCGTGGAAATGCTGTATCGGCAATCGCATAATACCCTGGAGGGGTGCGGCTATACAACCGCTCATACAAACCGTGAGCGACGACAGCATCGTGCCAGCTACCTGGGGCATTGAGGCTGCAGTAGATGATAGTTCCGTCCGGCGCAAATGCAAAGACGGAGGAGCAGTAGTGACTGCAAGTCCACCCGTTATAATATGCGTTCTGGACATCCTCGTCGCGAGCAGTGGCAACAGGAAGGTTCAAGCCGTCGACGAAGCAAAAGCCACTCTTGAGAAGTCGATATCTACCGCGGATCATGGTGGCGTAGTCGGCAAACTGTTGCGGGTTGCTTGGCCAACAGATCGATGCCTGAGGCATTTGACGGAGCACACGAAGCAAGATCTTGAGCCCAAAATGGAGATACCTGTTGCACACACTTGGCGTCACCGCAAAGATCTGTTGGAGTGAGTGATCGGGCATCGTTGAGTTGAGATAGTGGAGCGCGAGCGCGAGTGCCGCTGAGGCAGCAAGTGTTCGCCGATTCGGACGTGGTTCACCGCTGGGATCGACGTCATTGCGAGGAATCGGCGTAGACGTCCACAGCGGTTCAAAATGACGCAGTAGTAGAGTGAACGCCGCCACGTCGAACCCAGTGGTCTTGATGAACGCGCGATCGTTCCGAGCAGCGTAAACTGCCTCCCACGCACTTTCATCCCTTGGATTCTCGCGCAGGTCCTCTCGGAGAAGATAGGTCGGGCCACGCCGGTACTCCTGCATCTTGCGCTCGCCTTCATCTCCAAGCGCGAGGGCAATCAGCGCGATATCGTCGTCGGCCTCTTCGTTGGTTGCCGCGCACCACCGGCGAAGCATCTTGGAGAAATTGAAGTTGCCGCCAACCCACCAGGTCAACCTCTTGGAATCTATCTCCGTTCTGATTGTTCAGATTCTGTATCATGTTCTACGGGTTGAAAAATCGATTCCAGAAATTTGAGTTTTCACAATCGACCGTTCCAGAAAATCTTCCAAATCCTGCGGGATGCGTTCCAATCAATCACGAATACTAAATTTGGATTGGCTATAATTCGGCTTCCCCATCGCTTTTGAGAGGGGAGTGGGTTGTTCTTGCCTGGATACTATGATAGTATCCAAAGCGACCAATCCACGCGACCGCGATGCCGCTCTTCCTCGCGAACCTCGCGATGGCCAGCTACTTCCTCGCGCTCTGCTACATGCTCGCGACGGTCGTGACGTTCACGAAAGTCCACGAGCTGCGACGCGCGCTAAATGCGCTCCACGCGCACGGCGGCGGCTGGAGTACGGTGCAATTGCTGATCCTCAGCGTCGCGCTCGGCTGTCTCTTCCGCATGGCCACGTTCTCCACGCTGTGCATCTTCGACTCGCAGTCCAACGGGGAGGCGAGCGGTGGGCTAGTATCTACTGCAGGCGGACGATACGACGGCATTGACGGCGATCGGCGAGGGCGACATGGTCCAAACGGACACGACGCAGGCGACGACGACGCCCGCGACCTCGACTTTTACAACAAGGTCGTGGCTGTGCTGTTCAATTTGCCCGACTTTCTGTTCGTGTCGTCGTACTTGCTGCTCGTGCTTGTGTGGGCCGAGGCCTTCCAGTCGGTACGTTGATGCCCCAGGGCTTACTCAAAAAAAAAAGCTGAGACTTTGGACGTGGGCCGACTAGTCACGACGCCACTGGTTCTCGGCCGACCAGTTCCGACGGCGGTGGATGATCTTCTATTTGATCTTCAACGGCGGGCTCTACGTGACACAGCTGATTCTGTACGCGAGTCTCTTCCTCTCGGACCAGCACGGCATCTTTCGCCCCGATCAGCCCAACCGACTGAGCCTGGTACGCACGAATCGCAGCAACAGATTCGTCGCTCGCGTCTTGTTCACTCATTCTCTCGGTGGCCTGTAGATCCCAGAGCTCATTTTTTATGTCGTGGCCGCGACGGATCTCTTTCTACCGCTCATCATCCTCACGACGTGGGTCTACCTGACGCTGTCGCTCTCGGGGTTTCCCATCAAATCGTCATCGGCACAACTGCGACTCTCTCGTGTCGGCCGCTTGGCGCTCGCGTGGAGCGTGGGCCGAATTCTCTATAGTGTGATGACATTGCTTACGTTCACAAAGGTACGACATCTTCTTCGCATCAAGATGTCCGAGATATCGAGGCTGACGCTATGGTGCTTGGCATTAGGGATGGTTTAACGTGGAGCGAAGAGACGCATCGGTACGATATCCCACCTCCCCCTCCACTGAATTGCATTTCAAGTGCGTCCACTAACCAAAGTCGTTGTGTTGGATTACGATAGCCCCAGTCAATGCTGCTTGTTGCTGTCTTCTTCGTCGCTGAACTCATGCCCGTTTATTTGACTCTCGATACCCGGTTGCTGGTCATGCTCTCTATCGAAGATTATCAGCCGCTTCTCGAAGGCTCGACGTTTTTCCAATAGTCAAACAAAGGTCTAATATATGGGAATTTCACAGAGCACAAGAATAGTATACACGCTCCTCACTTACTCTGCCATTGAATGCGAGACTGTCGAACTGGAAGCTCGAAAGCCCCCGATGGCGTCGCCAAGTACTTGGCTCATGTACATTGATCAATGGGAGGCGACAATGGTGGGCCTTGTCAAGGCGTCCCGAGTGAGTGCGTGGTGTTTCACTTGACGCTCGGTGGTTGTTCACGTCTTATACCATTAGGCAGCATTCGTGCACGAGAAGTACGCACTTCAACTGCATGTAGACACGAATCCTGTGCGTCATCCGTTGCTGAGCAGACGTCGACACCCACAGACTCTCAACGATCGGTGACTTCTGTCGTAGGTTCCGTTCCGTCCGTCCACTGTCCTCTCGCAGTTGATCCAAAGTGACCAGCGCCGGGGAAACTCGACAAAGCATCAACGAATACGCACGAAGAATGCAGAGTACCTTGAGCGGAAGGTAGTACACGAGCTTGTGGATAAACAAATATGTTGGAGCTACTTCGAAGTAGTCGCTGATCATCACCATTGATCCGTGTGCTAGCTGGAGTCCGAAGTTCGTCAGCATTACGAGTTGGAGAGTGCACAGGCTTGCGGGAAATGGAAAAAGCTGCATGCGTACTTGATGGATGATCGGCGACAGCTTCAAGAACGAATTGACTGGGACGCAAAGCAGCTGAGTGATGTGCTCAGTGCGAAATTCGACGTCAGTGACGTGGTCACAAGCGAGACGTCGACAGAAGACACAAACCAGCAGTGTGTACATGATCAATCATACGAGGCAGAGCGTCAACGATTACTCGTGGAGAGTGAGTGGATCCACCAAGAGCGTTTCAACATCCAAGAGGCCTTCACGAACCAAACGAAGAAGATCCAGGCTGATTACCAAGCTTTCATTGATCAACTGGACGCTGAGTTTATCATAGAGCGGCAGAAGATCATGGCTCAATCAAACGGCGGAATGGCTCAGCCGACGACGGCGAGCAACATTATCAAGAGCAAGACAATACAGCTAGACAAGCACTTCAAGAGCAGTGCCAAGCGGCACATGCTCGTGCAGACGGCACCCGTTGTAGACGTCGGTGGGTCTGACCAGCCCAGAGATCATCTGTCCACGGTCCCTCGGAGCGGTGGAGCTGGTAGCAAAGCTGATATGACACAACAAGACAGTCAGCTGCAAGAGCTGGAGCATCGTCTCGCCGCATGCAAGGAGGTAAGCGGATCACGAGCACGCAGTTGCCGAATCTCGTACACTGTTTTCAAGCGGTGGGGTGTGCGTAGGCTGCAGAAGATCGGCTCAAAGATGGCATGCAGTGGATTGCTCGTCAGTGTGCACACATGTTCAGTCAGCTCGACACCAAGGAAGCCGAAGCCAAATTGGTGCTGATGCTGACGGAGCAGAACGACGAAGAAGCGACCAAGTTGTTCGGTCGTGTGCGATACATTGTGTAGGATCCTGTGCTGAAGTCATACTTCAGGTGCGATCACACGTGGTACTAACAACCTTGCATTTCTGCAGGACACTATTACGAGCTGCCATCCACGACCACAGCGGTCGTTTGTTGCCTCAGCTTCCGACGCTGCAGCCAGCACCTGTGCGCCCTGCACCTACAGCGGCTTCCTCCAAGGATATCGAGCGTCCACCGCGACGAAGCTCCGACCCTGTCGGACTCAAAGGAGCCCACCACGTGAAGCGCCCATGAAACGTTATGCAATCGAATTCATACTTACAACACTACTACGTGCTCCCTTGCTCCTTCGCATCCGTCGACTCATCTTCAGCCGCACCGGCCGGCGACGCGGGTCCTTGGACACCACGAAGCCAACATCCTCTCTTTCTTTCTTTCTTTCTCTCTTGCTCACGCCGAGACAAAGTCAAACATGGGGCGAATCACGAGCGATTCCCAGTCCACGAGGAAAAAGTACGACTCGAGCATCGGCAGTTGGTTGCCGGCGACCGCCGAGGTCGAGCCGTAGCGGCCGCGGTACGACAGATCAAAACCGCCGTCCGCGCGCCGACGGAAGAGCCACATGAAGCACTCGTCGGTCCACACGAGATGCTGGGCGTCGTTTGTCGGTGGCATCACCGAGCGGCTGAGGATCGCGTAGCTGTTGGCGTCGATCGAGATCTGGAACACGAGCGTCATCGCGTGGCGCGGGAAGCTCTCGCCGATAAACTGGTGGATGTTGCGGGTCAGGTACATGCTGTCACTGAGCTTCTTGAGGATCTACGCATCCACAGACACGACGTAAGACCCCCCTCGCCCGACCTGGTCAAGAAAAAAGCGACTTGGGTGAGACAGACGTACGCAAAACTTGCTTCGTCGTCGATGGAGCAGTTCCTGCCGGTTCTCGTCGTGCTGCAGCGCCCACGTCTCGTTGAACACGCGCGTCAAGTCCTCGCCGGGGAACGATTTGTTCGAGAACGCGTGGAGGTACATCGACTTGGACTCGCGTTTGGTCTCCCAGTCGAGAAACGACACGGCCTTGCCGTTCACGTTATAGTCGCGCATCTCCGCGTACGCCTCCTGCGCAATCTTATTCAGCTCCTCGTCGCTCGGGTACTTGACGTTCTTCATGAACTGGATGCTGTCGGTCGACGGCTATCATTTCCCCAAAGCAGACACGTTAGTTCCGATCGCTGAATGTTCATTCGTGCCAGAGCGCAAAGCACGCACGGGCATGGCCTGCTGGATCTTCTCGGCAAAGCGCTGGCGCTTGCGGTTCTCATTGAGCAGAAACTCTTTTTGGCGCCGCAGACACTTGGTGAGCTCCATCACTTCGACGTACTTTTCGATCTTGCCCGAACGATCCATCGACGTCGCGAGCGCGTCCGGCCCGGCGTTCGCACGCGCGGCGATCCGGGCCGACAACGTGTTTTCAAGCCGCACGATCTCCGCCCGCATCTGCTCAGCCTCATTCTGGACAGAAAAAAAATGGTTAGACCGTGTGAGAGAAAAAAAATGGTTAGACGATGGAAACGCACGCCGCCTGTGGTCTTGGAGTAGGGCCGCACGGCAAAGCTGTTGGAGGAGTTGCCGCCGGTGCTGCGCGGCGTGGTGTTGCTGTAGCCGGCATCGTCGTCGCTGCCCAGCAGCGCGAGCGTGTACTGGTCCGAGCCGAACTCCATGTCGACGCTCATGGTTGCGTTGGCTTGGCCTCCCTTTCTCCCGGTCTAAACGGTGATTGTGGGCGGGCTGATGTGAGTCCACACCGTGTGTTAGACCAAGAAAAGCCAGGTGGCCGAGGGAGGACGGGAAGAGAGAAGAGCAGAGACCGGGAGTGGCACAAGATTATTGGGACAGAGTCATTGTCTAATCCAATATCCCTATAATTTGGATGATATGTGGAAATCGCCTATAGTGAAAGTTTACCTCTTGAAATGGATATTTGGTGGTCTCTCGATTGATTCACACCACAAAGAATTCAGTATGTGGTGTGTTCACACTAAGTCAGGACATCTTTCGAAAAAAACGAAAAACTTGCGTTTCCTCGAAGGGGTGATGAGACGCTGCGGGGCGTGACTGTCGTGGATCCACGTGAACGTTGGAGCCGACGGCCACGACTGCACCACGCACCAACTCTCACGGTGGTCGATTTGCTTTCCGCCCTCTCCAGACACATAGGTTCTCGCCCGCGAGAACAGACCTGACGGCTTGTTGACCAGAACGGAACGAACCACAGCGGATCTCCGGAATCGATCCGCGATGACGTCCCATGAGGACCACGCGCAACGGGATCTGCGACCAGCGGAAGGTGCGTCTATCTGGATATCGGCCATTCTCTGGATTCATTTCCAAGTCCGACCTTTTTTTCCGGTGCCATCCAGCAGCGAGCAGCTCCGACGCCGACAGTGAACGTGCCGAGCGGCTCTACGGGTGCGGCACGCCCATGCCCGACAAGCTTGAGCCCGGCGAGTGGGAGCCCTACTCGATGCGCAAACCCCACAGCGGCATGCAGTCGGCCTATGTACGTGTCGCTGATGGGTGTCTAAAAGACATAGAGGTTGGTCTAAACGGAGCGTTCCATTCGCTACATGACAGGGCGTGCTTCGCAACGACCGCACGCCGCTTAACACGCCGTGCACGCCAGCGGTGGTCAAGCTGCAGCTCAAGCGACAGGACGAGTTGGCGCATGGAGACGGGGCGACGCCGCCTGCGCGTGCGCTGGTCGCGACCATCCGCGCCAGTGTGCTGCACCTGATGCTCCCACTACGATTCGTGCGGTGCGTAAATTACCAGCACGTGGATCGAATGGGCATTCGCCATCTCACGGGGGACTTCCGATAGATCGCTCGTGGATCGCGTGATTGCGCGGTTACTGCCGAATCTGATTGTGCGGTCGACGGTCTTTGCACGGGTACGGTGGTCGTCCTGTGAAGCGCTGTAGTGGAGGCCATGTGCTCACGTGTGCTTTTGTCGTGGTTAGCACCGTGGATGGATCGTGTGGTACGTGACGACAGTGCTCTGTATCCCGGTCGCTCTGCTGCTCAGTCCGATGGTCATCGCGTTCTGCATCTTCACCTCGCCTGTCTGGCTGACTGCTGGAGTGATCATGGTTATTCGTGCGTGTGTGCTGCCGTCTCCGAAAGGGCCTACCCCCGTTTTGATCGACGAGTACGTCCACAGCCCCGGACCACACCACCGTGTGAATGGCACACGTGGCGTGAATGGCGTTGCGGGATCGAATCTACGCCGTCATCGCCATCACACACCCGCCAGCTACCGACGGACAGCGCTGAATGGCGTGACGGATGCATAAGTGAGCCAGAACCGATTTAGCGACAAGGAGGCGAAGAGCGAAGACCAAGCACGCAGCTAGCTGTCCTGAATTTTAAGTGGATCGACCAAAACGCGTAATCTATCTATCAGACCATGAACTCGTTAACGAAGAGAGACGGCGCATCTTTGTCTACAGTTTCTTGGTTGTCACGAAGATGGAGACGAGAATGAAAACAGCAAGTGTAGCGAAGAAGTCCACAGAGAACTGGAAGCCACGGGCAGGCTCATTGACACGCGAACCAGACGCAGATGAGTCCTTCGAGGCTGTCTCAGTGGCATTCTCCTGAGATGTGATGGCGTCAACGGTGTCATCGACACCTTCAATAGGGTACGCTTCGTCGTCGTAGTGGAGTTGAACGTCCAAGATCGACCCAAGAAAGTCCGTGATAGGCACTTGCTCAATCGGACGACCCAGCATGTCAGTGCGGTAGTCGGGCGTCGAGTACAACATGTTTGGATCATAGAAGCTGAACAGATCGCGCAGGAATCCACTGCGGATGGAGTCACCGACCTTCATGCGTTGCAAGTAATCGAGTGTGGCAAACGTGAACCGATCGATCACAGCGAGGCCGACTTCACGGTCCGAGTGGTGTGCGTATGAGCTTTCACCCGTCTGGGAACTGCCGATCGTGACGACGTTGGGCGACGTGATCGCGTTCGACAGCGATCCTGCCTGGCAGGTGTCGACCATGAAGAAGATCTCGTTGTATCTGTCCCAAACAGCACCATGGTCATATGCGGAACCCACCGCTTCGCGTCTTTGTGCATGACGAGTCGTACCGTTTCTTCACATGCATTTCCTGGATAGCATCGGCAATGTCTTCGCTCGAGAGCTCCTCGTAGTCCTGAAACTTGAGAAACCCATCACCGCCATGCCCCGTCATAAACACCTGAGCAGCAACAAGCCAACGGCGATGAGCGCCACATCTCTAATGCATCACCAGCAATTGATCGTGCTCACAAAGATGTTGCTATTCTCGTCCGTGTCGAGCTTCTTCGACGCCGGCGTGTTGGGCTCATGGCGTCCCGTGAGCACCGTGATAAAGTTGGCGACCGTGACCTCGGCCCCGCGGTAGTCGACCTCCACGTCCTTGCCGTACAGGTTGATCTTCTGCGAACGGCTGTTGAACACTTGACCCGGGAAGCAGTTGCGTGCGTTGCATGGCATTTGGTCCGCCAGCATTAGAATGATCTGAACACCGAACGTCAGCTCCGCACGACATTCTTTCTACGCATACTCGTTCCAACCTGACTGTCTGGAATCCCCAGGCGCTTGACCGAGTGGTACAGCGAGAGCGCATTCGCGATGTGGCGGTAGTTGTTCCAGAAGCGCGAGGTGTCCACCTGACAGTCGACAGAGATCCCATTAGAAGCGTTCTCTTTATTTCCTCACGGCCCACGCCGCCTGCGGCGCTTCAGACGCCGAGAGAATCACGCACCACGACGGCCCAGTTGTTCGTGTGGCGTTGGTACTCCGCAGTGGCCACTCTCCACGCGCCGCAGAGCAGACACAGCAGCAGTCCCAGCACACGGCGTCCCATCGTCATCCTGACTTCTCCTTGCTGCGAACAGTGGACGTTCAACTCCCCTCTCCCTCTTAAAACCGATTCAACCGTACTTTGCCCGCACTTGAGAAAGAAACCCACCCACCCCATACAAAACTCAAGATCCGGAGATGGCGACGCCGCTGGTCGCTCGCGTGCGCGTGAAGAAGCGCGACGGCCGCGCCGAATTCAGTGAGAAGGGGATGCGATGGACGCCCGACGAGGTGCCCGAGGCGGCGGCGGTGGCGGACGACCAGACCAAGCCGCTCTCGGTCGCGTGGACGAGCGTGCAGGACCAGCAGGTCTCGTCAGCCACAAGCCCCAAGGCCATGATCCGCCTGCGGCTCACCAACAACGTGGTCGTGATCCTCGAGTTCACGAGCGACAAGGGACTGGAGGATGCTTTTGATGTGCGCGACCAGGCGAAGGAGCTGATCGCGAGGGGCATCGCTTCCAGCGGCCTCAAGCACAAGAGTGCGGACCGCACGCCGCTCTGCAACGCCGCCGAGATCAAGCACCGCGCGGCGCTACTCGCGGCCAATGCGACGCTCAAGCGGCAGCACACGGAGATGGTGAACCAGGGACTGATCTCGGAAGAAGACTTTTGGGCGAGCCGTCGCCACCTGATCGCGAACGAAGCCAGCAAACGCCAGAAGACGGGGAAGACCTCGGCGATCCTCACGGATCTCGCGGGCGACAACGAAACGGGCGGCAATGTGGTCAAGTACAACCTCAATGCCGAAGTGATTCATCAGATTTTTATCCAGTACCCAGCCGTGCACCTCGCGTACAAGGCGCAGGTCCCGGACAAGATGACCGAGACCGAGTTTTGGAGTGCGTTCTTCAAGTCCAAGTACTTTCACCGCGACCGCAAGGCCGGTGGCCATGAGGACATGTTTACGCGGTTTGAAGAGAAAGAGCAGGAGATGGCCACCGAGAATGCCGTGGATCCTCGCGGCATCGTGGATCCTTTGGTGGATCTAACCTCGAATGAGGGCGACTCGTCGTTACTCAAAGCGAGCGAGAAGACCTCCCGCAAACCCGACCCACAGAACATCACGATCGCCAAGTTCAATCGCCACGGTGCGTACGTGCTGGATCCTACGCATGCGGGTAAATTGCAGGGCAATGCCGAGGTGCTCAAGAAGACAAGACCAGCCACGCATAATTCGCTCAAGGAAGCCACGTTACTCGATGATCTGCAGGCCAAGCCAGTTCCAGACTATAACCCACTCACGATCGAGGACGACTCGAAATACTTTCAACACAACGAGGCGAACGAAGCCGCTACGGCGTTCAAGAACCTTCAGTTGCAGCAGCAACAACAGCAGCAAGCTCTCGCCACACCAGAGGAATCGCGTGCACAGTTCCAGGCTGCGTGCATGCAGTCTATTTCACTAGACCGTGCGTTTGTGGCGCCCAAGACTGCGACCGATGTGTTGTCCGAAGTCGTTGCAAATGCGGACTCGAGCCACGACGCGACGGCATCGTCCACCGCATCGCTCAAGAGCGGAGCCATCGCGGCTGACTGCATCCCCAACGAATTCAAGAAGCAGGTGTACACGCAGTTCCACGACGTGAGCGAGTTGCTGCGCCACTTCTTGTCCTTCCAGGCCAAGGTTGAGCGGGGCGGCGACGCCGACGCCAAGCACAAGTTCAAGCGCATTGCCGACCGCATCGACTCCAAGTACGACGAGCTGTCCAAGATCCGCGACTCGCTCCCACCGCACGAGAAGAATTTGCTGGCACCGCTGCTCAAGCCGTTTGACGACCAGCTCAACACGGCGATCATTGCTTTCCAGAAGTGGCAACGCACGCAGGTGACTGGCTGAAACTACTGCAAAATACATGATCATTGGTCGAAAGGATATCCACTGACCTGATCGATTTTGGCTCCTTTGAGCATTGACGATGGAGACGACAATGGAGACGGCCATGGAGCAGCCGGCGCCTCGACCGCCACAGCAGCACGGCGACGTGTCGTCCCACTGTGCGCTCGTCCCGTTCTCGTTCCGGAACCCGTTCCACGACGCGCTCCGCGATCCGCAGCGCCGCTTCCCGATCGCCAACACACAGGTGCTGATCCGTCAGGGCTGGAAGAACGACGGCAAAGGCGGCACGGCCATCGGCTTCGGCGCGTCCGTGTACGACGCCGCGATCGCGCTCTCGCTGTACCTCGACTCGCATCGCGATACTGTGCTGCAAAAGCGTGTGATTGAGTTGGGTTGTGGTCCCGGACTCGTGGGGATCGTTGCCGGTCTACTCAACGCCGAGCGAGTCGTGGTCACGGATGGCGATCCGGCCTCGGTGGAGCTCACAGCGGCCAACATCCAGCTCAACAAGCTGAGCCCCAAGCAGTGCTATGCGGAGAAGTACTTGTGGGGCGATCGCACGGCCGCGAGTGTACTCGACGCTGCGCCGTACGACGTGATCCTCGGCGCCGACATCATCGCGTGTCCGTATGCCGAGGCTTTCGAGGCACTGCTAGAGGCGTTTCTACAGCTCAGTGGCGCACACACGGAGCTGCTGCTCGCGTACAAGCTGCGTCACGGCTCGGAGAACGCATTCTTCGAACAGTTTGAGAAGCACTTTGTCGTCGACCGCGTGCCCGACGAGCATTTCCATCCCGACTTTCAGCAGAGTGACATCGTGCTCTTCCGAGCACGTCGTCGATAGATACTTCGTAGCGGGGAAACAGATATCGTGGGCTTGATGCATGAGGTTCTATTCTATTGTTCTAGTAACTTATGAGTATATGAATCAGTCGCGCACGAGCGAGGCGACGACCGCGCGGTTAAAGTCGGTCGGGTTATCGAGAAAGACCTGGTGCCCCGAGTACGGCACCAAATGCAAGTCGGCGTGCTTGCCGGCGGCGCGCAGCTTGTCCACGACCTTTAGTCCCTGTCGATAGTCCATCCAGTCGGACTCGCCACCGTAGATAAACGTCACGGGCATCTCCACCTTCTCAGGGACGAGCATGTCGATCAGCGGACGCCGTGCGAACGCCATCGGCGCCAAGTGGGTCGTCATCACGCGCTCGCTCGAGGCTTTCAGTGCCCAGTTGTGGTAGATGTATTCACCGAGGAGCTCGACGTCAAGGGATCCATTCCGCAGCGCGCTGGAGGTCGGCATGAACGAAATACGTCGCATCAGCGTGTTCTGCACGAGCTGCGGACCGTAAGGGCCGGCGACTCGCGCGAGCGTCATCGGGGTCACACCGTTTTCCCAGGCATTCAGTGCAAGGCGTCGCAGCCACGACCGCTGCCGAGCTTTTCGTTCTTCGTCCGTCGGAGGCGGAGGCGGATGACCTACCCCAGCGGGCGATGCCAGCACCAAGTGCTGTACTCGTTGTGGGTGTTGGAGCGCATACGACGACGCAAAGATCGCCTGCATGATCACGAATGAGGTCAGCATTCCATCGTATAGGGGTTCGCTGCAAATCGACTGACCCCCATCGAGTGCGCACACAAGTTGAACGTGTCGAGGTCCATCTCCTTACGCCATTGCTCGAATGAGTTGAGCACAAACTCATTGGCACTGTCAAACTGCAACACCTGTCAGTTCACTCTCTAACGTTGGAAGAGAAAACAGCGACCAAGGACGCACATCATTGTACGGGAAATCGGGTCGGTCCGAGCGACCAGCTCCAATCCACTCGACGGCATACTGCACCAGCACAACTGCAATCGTCAGCACCTGACCCTTGGACTCCGTAAGACTCCATCATCAACGCACCACATTAAAATGCTTGGCCAGCGCCTCGAGGTTGGTGGCCCACGCGGCGTTGCCACCAGCAAAGCCGTGGATCAGCACGAGGTCCTTGGCCTCGCCACGCGCGCGCCGCTGCTGGTCTGTGCAGGGCACAACCACTGTCCCGAGGCTCGCAACCTTGGTCATTTCGAACGGAACGCGCACAGCGTGCTGGAGGATCCGGCGTTCGGCCGCTTCCAGCTTGGCGTAGCTTGCGGGTACCCATTCCCAGAGCCGACCACGCGTCGCCCATCCTACAAGCAACAGCGCTCCTGTCAGCCGTCAGTTCGATCGGGTCCCTTTCAGCAGCTCTGAGACGAAGCACGAGACGCACCGGTGGTCGCTACCAGCGGACGCAGCATCTTGGTGGCCATGACGAGAAACTGCAAATGGAGGAATGAAGTCGACGCTGCTGTGAATTGAGAAAAAACCAATTTGATGATTCGCCTGTGAGGACGCGACCATAAACAACTGCAGAATGAAGGTCGCTCATATGCACTGAGTTAAATGAATTATGATGACGTGCTTGGACATGACATGCACTCGAGAGTGATGGTAGGTCGTTTGTTGGAATGAATGTGGATCAGGAGAGGACCTACTTGTTGATTGGGGCATCAGATATTTTGGTAACTTCTGATTGACCAATTAGAGTCTGAGTCAAATTCCCAGAATGCGCGATCTTCAAGAATGGCACAATCTCCTACGTATCCAGTTCACGCACGCAGGAAACGGTCTTCAGACCCGCGCGAATGCATTCTGCATTCTGCTTGCAGTCACACCAGTCTCTTCTTCTCACCCTCTATCTACCGCCATCATGGTCGCCGACTCGACTCACCAACCACTCCAAGCGCTCCCGGAAGCCATTCCTCTTAAGGTGCTTTTCGGCAACGCCGACAAGCGCATGCCCCGCATCGCACCCGATGGAAAGTACTACGCGTACCTCGCCGACGACGTCAACGGCGTCACCAACGTCTTTGTCAAGCCCGTGCAGTTCGATACCACCGGTGCCACCGCCGTGCTG